>VXBL01004481.1:901752-913831 GCA_013400195.1 Aramus guarauna
AAAAATCTTAATAATGCACTGTTACAGAAAAATCCCTTTGGTGCCTAGAAACCAAGACAAATGTGGAGTACCTTAGCAGCTGGGATGTGTTTCCCACCAACCTGCTAAAGTCTTTTGAAGAGTAAGAAAGACCATCAAGAGCCAAGACATGGCAAGAGTCATTCCAGTGAGACACTAACCAGTGCCTTCTGGCAAAGGGCAAGTGGCAGAGACACAGTCCAGAACTGTAGGAATCCCCATGTTGTCACAATCTATAAACAAGAAGTTTTGGGAAAGTTTCCAGGATTCCTTGCCACTTTCATATCACCCACACAAGTTGCCAGGAGAGCTTTTTCCAGTGCCTATCAACACACATGTGTCCCAGCTTCTTTGCCATGTGAAATTGCGAGAGTAATCACTCAGTCTTATACTCCATGGACTGTTTTGTGTAAGCGTGACATGAAACTCTATCTCAGCTGGTAAAATGTCATGTGGATTAAGTAAACGGCAGCAGATAACCCATAAACTTCTACAAACACTTAGGACGATACTGGCTAACCAAGAGCTACTTCTGGGTAGGGAAGAAGATGGCCTCAAGATTAAGTCATCTGTACTTTATTCAGATTTGTGTGAATTTTTGCAAGTGTTTAACCATCCTCCATAAGCATGATCTTTTGATAAGAGCAAATCTATTCATTGACTTTTCTAGGCTCTGCTTCCTATAAGAGAACAAAGGTCTTAATTGTATGATACAAGTGCATCTGTTGGTAGTAACCAGGACATCAGGTAGACATTGAGTCATAAAGTCATGATAAAACATGACATAATTATCAGCATAATTCTTAAGTTAATTATATCCTGGATAGAGCCATTTTATCTTGCATCATGAACAACAATCCTGACCTGCTGTCGCACCCTATCAGAGACAGGGATTTTTCCCAACCTTAAATACATATTTATTCAACCAACATGCTTTAAACAAACACTTGTACAACCTGCTCCCCCTAAAGAATCACACGCATTCATTCTCACTGTCAGAGAATCTGAAAATATATCAGATATTACTAAAACTTCTAAGTCATAATCACTATAACAGTATTTTTAAAGCACAAGTTAACACAGATACTGAAACAACTCACAAACTATGCTAAGTATTTGGAATTGATTGTAGAAAATTAAAATCAATGTTTCCAGCAATTTGACCTTCTTCACCTCAGCTAAAATGTAATGACATAGAAATGCAAGCACAATTTTAGCTATAAGACCACTGCTGTTTCACTACTAGTTATGCTTGCAGTAGAGACAGAGCTCATGGACTGAGAGTGGCATGTAAAGTATATTTTATTTTCTAAAACATAATGAACAAGAGAAAATACATTTCTTTAGATCTGACCTCTAAACAAGCACTGACACCAGTGAGTATCATGCACCTAGTCTTTTGAGGCCAGAAATTACGTTCAGCTGAACAGTCTAATAGAGGACTTGGAGATTAGCGGTATGTGCAGGAACTCACACATGTACTCATATAACAAAGTCATATATACAATACCCTTACATGATGAAAAAGGGATTTCTGCTTCTCTGTGCCTATACCTGGCCTATACCTGGCCAATATACTGCAGCTATCAAATTAAAAGACAGGAGTAGTCTGGTCTTTTTTCCCTAAGAATTCATCCCAGCCAAATATAAACCCACTGTCTTTGGGCCCTAAGAGGCACTGGGGAAGCACAAGTGCCTGATACAGATGCTCGGTGCTGCTGCCAAGCAGGTAGGTCAGTACAGGTAGGGGCACCAAGCGCAGCGAGGTTGTTGCGACCCTCAGCGCAACATCCTCGGCCTCACCTAGACAAGGGACCCCTGCGAGCCTGAATGTCCCAAAGGGTCTTTGTCTTCAAAGAGGCCACAATGTGCTACAAAGCCTCCTCAATTTTTGCTTTTGTCTCTACCCATATGGGTGCTGCATGTTGAGAGCGGTACACCGCAGACTATTGCCGTTTTCTTGTTTCTCTCGTGCTTCACACAAATAGGATTAGCAGATCTTGGACAGCTTGGTGATAAGTTACAGCTAGGAAATAACCCCAATTCACTGGCCCAGCACTATACCTCCCCTTCTTAGCTTCAAATAACCTTCATAACACATAGGTAACAATTATGGTCACTGAAAGTCTCTGTTTTCATATTTCAGGTGCAGCTTTTTGAAAACCTTGGTAGCTCTCATCCAAACTCAGTAGACTTACAGGCACATGTGAGTAGAGGGCTACATGAGACCTTGAGAGCTGAAGTTATTTTTCACAATCCCTGTTCAAAGTTATCTTTTTTATCTATATTGTCTTAAGAGACACCAACAGACTCATTAAGAGACATTCTTTTTCTGGCTTTCCTTCCTGCCATGCTCAACCTCCGGCCCTTGCACTGCCCCACAAGGATGAGTACCACAACCAAGCAAACCCAAGAGCATTGTTCTTTTAAACCTCTCTGTTTCTCCTCATGCATGCACTCCTGTGCCTGTCCGCTGCAGAAGGTTCAGGGCATGACACTCACCATATGTGACGGGCCACGATGGGGATGAGGACATGGCAAGCAGTTGGCAGGAAAAGTGACATTCTCTTACACTGGTGTGATGTTTAATGTATGTATGGCACGATATTTGTTAACTGGCTGAGCCATCCCACAACAGCAGAAATTGGCTGCAGCTGTGACAGACTGTGAACCATTCCAGAAAAGTGGCTGGGGGGTTTCTGAGAAAGAAAATCACCACCAAATTTTAGCATCTTCCAAATAAGCAGTTGTCTTCCTACCACAAAGTGTCATCAGCGGAGCAGACAACACGGCCCGTTCCTGACTGACTGGTTCCTACAGATTTGTGGGGGAGGAGAGAATTAACAGTTCCTGCACTGCAGTGCAGAAGCTGTCACAAAGGACACTGAGGGCCACCACCAGTGGGGAGGGACACTGGGGAGCCTGCAAGCTGAAAGGGTGGCTTTGGCAAAACCTCAGCGCATCCCTGCTCTGCCTCTCCCTTTTCTGTGACTCTAGGGGAGTCAGTCTTGGCTATTAGCATTCTGCTTCTTAATTATAAGAAAAGCCTAGGCATAAACATACACACACACACACACACACATATATTTTAATTCACACACGTCTATGTACATATCTATGTGTATATATATAAGCACCAGAGAGGTATGATGAAGCTGTGCAGAATTCAGCATATCATAGCTTTTCTGTTCGAGCCACGTACAGCAGAAGGATTTTATTGGATTCTTTTTTTTTTTTTTTTTTAATACCTTGCTGTGGTAGACAGGAGCAGTCTGGGGGAGGGGAAGGATGCCCAGAGGCTACCTCATAAAGCTGTGGTGTTGCTGCCATCTAGTGAGGTGACCGCCCGGGGACACCAACCATCCCCCCACACACACCGGTGCCCCGCGGCCGGGGAAGCCGGAGGCGTGCGGGGGGGGACAGGCTCCCTCCCGCGGGGACTGTCACCAGCAAAAGCCGGCTCGGGAAGAGGAGGTCTTGGCCACCTGCCCCGAAATGAAATAACAGGGGTTAACGAGGCGCCTCTGCATGCTTTCCGTCCGGGGCTGGGTGGGAGAAATGGGGGGACCTTTGTGTTTGCTTTTTCCAGGTAACACAGGGAGCATCGTGCCCCGCTGAAATCAAACGGGCAGCTTTAAAGCTCAGCCGTCCCACATGGTGTATAGTAAATGTGCTTGTTTCAGTAGTGAAGCCTGCAGTTCAGCCAGGTTACAGCCTGTATGGAAGCAGTTTATAGGATGGTTCAGAGAGGCTGTAACAGAACCTTCTAACATTATCACTTCAAAGCAAATACACAATATATACATATGAGGCTGTACCTGAAGCCATCAGTCCAGGCTCTACTAGCAATCAAATTGCGAACATGACAGTAATTTGTGCACTGCAAATGAATCATCACAGGAGACCCAACTCCTGGGAGCAGTCTGCGGTCTGACAAAGGGAGCAATGAAATGCAGGTTGTGCACCAAGCACTTTCATGGGAGAAAGGGAGCCTTCCCACCCACAAAACAGCTCTTTCTCCCAACATATAGCTGGTTCCTAGGGATTTAGATCACTCCGCATTAGGCAGGAATAAAAAGCAGAACCTGACACAATAAAATGCAAAGTGCACAGAGCTATCACCTCTACTTGCAAAAAGCCACACAATTCATATATCTTATCCCAGCACTGGAGGAATGGAGCATCCCAGGACAGAGGCACCAGTCTTGGAGGGGGTCCATGTCATATCACACAAGGAGGCTGTAATCTTGCAGAGTTACCCCACCTACACCACCTCCTTGTGCTCCATCTCCCCCAAGCTGCCTCCTGGACTCACGTCACACTTCAGGGCTAGACGGGAGAGTTTAGAAAGAAGTCCAAATATACACGTGTGAGAAAGGGAAGGAATGAAAGACAGCATAGTGTGTTAAGTTAGGAAGGGGGTTAGTTTTAAAGCTATTCAATTGAAGCTCCAGAGGAAAGTAAGAGGCCTGGGCATTTGAAGTGCTTGCTCGGGAGTTCTGCTTCAGCCCCCAGCACATCAAAGCAGTTCCTCCACAGGGAGCCCTCGACACATGGTTATCTTGTGATACAGACATTTGGCATATTTTCCTAAATATGTTGAAAGACCTAAAGATGATACTGTAAAATCTAGTTTGCTAAAATATCTGAGAAGTGGCGGAACAAGAAAGCACTTAAAGTCGTTTCTTAGTTATTAGCCATGGCTCGTCATCTTTGAGACTTGAAATGCCAACTCTTTCAGGACTTTCTGTAACCTGGATCAAAGTCAAGCCATTCAGCAGTCTTTCTTCTGTTCTTGCTTTATGGATTCCCCACTGACTGACTTGATTGCTCATAGGTCTGAACCATGCAGAAATGACTGTTTTAGAGAGGTATGTCTTCTGGTTTGCACTGAGATAATGGATCTTCTGAGAAAATATTCTGTTTCTGTTTCCTTCCTTTTTTCTCAGGCTCATCTAGATTCTGGGAATAAGAGTGTTCTTACACTGCCAAAGATTTTTTAAAAATACATGGATTCACTCTTGTGCTCTGATCCTGCAAACAGCTTACAAAGATTTAGCTTCATGCCCTTAGCCTAGTACACTTTAACTTGATGGCAAGATTAAACAACTATGTTGATCTTTGCAGGACTTGGGAGTGCATTTTGTAAGTCGAGGATCTAAGGCAGTGTTGGTATGATATTGTAGAAAAATATCTGTGAGTACTGCATTTGGCCAACTACTTTTTAGCCAAGGAAAGTGTCTGCAAATCTTGACTTTTCACTGACAGTTATCAGCCTTTTCCTCTGGAAAGATATAATAAAAATCCATAGCTTCTCCTAAATCAGCCAGGCAAGCAACAGCCTCTATTCTATCCAACACGAGTAAGAAATAGCACCCCTTCCTGAATGAGAAACTTTGGATGCTAAACACTTGAAGCAAACTATTTCCAAACCTTTATCATGCTAAAAACTGTGTGCTGAGTACAGATGGCACTGACCCAGAGGAGAATAAAACAACCTCTAAAACCCTGACTGAGTAGTGATTTTTTTCTTAAAAGCAAGAAACAGGGACAGCTTTGAGAGCAAAAAGTTGAGGCAGTTCTTCTGCCAGATCCCAGGAATAGGTGAGCCCAAATTACAGATTAAATATAAACAAACCTTTGTCCTCGAAACAAATATCAAAGATGGTTGCAGTCCCTTCTCCTGTAATGGGACTGTCACTAGGCAGAAGGTGAACTAGTGAGGTGCTGGAATGAGAGAAGGCGGAATAAAAATGTTGGTAGAAGGATGAGACTGTCAGACCGAAATGGCCTATTTCCATCAGAGCTCCGAGAAATCAGGTCTGGCAAAGCAAAGAATCTGGTTAAGCCTCAGTGAGAAAAGAAAACTAGACACCTATTTGGTTTTCATGACTCCTTCACTGGTTTTCTTCCCTTCTCTCCCTTTCCCACCAAGCCCTACTCACGTTGAACCACACGCTATTCCGCACACAGTTTATCACCCATAAAAGAGCCACAACCAACGCACATATCACACAGGAGAGCCAGGGGATTTAATTCACCACTACAAAGAATTTATACCAGAAGCCTAAGTGCAAAGAGATTAACTCTGAGGCCTGTCAAGATACTGCTGCTGTTTGTTGTGCCACACCAAGCAATAGCATTGTTGTTAATCTCTGCCACGGGAGGCACGCATTACGGTTTATAACATTATGAGCAAGTGCTCGCGTGCTTTCTAAAAGGAGGAGAGCCCAAAACAGCAGAGGAAAACAGAGAAGTGGAACAATGAGAAGAATAAACCAAAAGAAAGGAAAGAAACATGCAGCTAAGAGCCATCTTATCCTGCTATATCTGTCCTCCCCCTCTAGACACCCCTACGGAGCTATTTTAGTAAGGTTGGCTATTTGTTATATTGTAAGCTCTGCCGCTTGATTTATTGGGCCTTGGATGCCTCAAGGAGTGAGAAAATCTTTCTCCCTTCTCAGCTCTGAACAGAAGAAAGTTTTATTACCATCTCCGTGGCGCACCCCGGCCCTTTCTTAGGGATGCTATTTCTGGCGCAGACTGATTGAAAAGTGCTGCTGTCCCCCACATGGCTGCTGGTTTGACACTTTTTGACATTTCTAAACAACTCGTGCTCTTCCTGCCAACTCCCCGTTGCTTTCTAAACTGTTTTAATCCTAAAGAATGCAAACTAATCTACTGAGAGAAGAGAAACAAGCCAGTCCTGGGAAGCAGAGCTGGAAATGTCAGAGTGGTAGAAATGATAAATACACCTGCTAGGGAAAGAGAGCCAATACGGGAGGGGGGCTGTTAAGAGACGTCGCTAATGCTGTGACCTGTTCATCTTATCTACTGTAAAGAAACACACAGTATATTATTAAGCAGAACTGTATAATATCTTCTCAAAAAAGAATGGTTTGGAGGCAAGTACAAAGCGTACTTAATCAAGTGGAATAAAGCAGTGGTCCCTGAGGGAGATTTAAACTACTTAGACCTAAGTATGGCTAATGAAAGTTTGCAATTCAAGAGTTTCCAAAAGCCTTTATATTATTATTGTTCTGTCATGCCTGATCTTTTGAATGGAAAGGTCAAAGAGCTGATCGTGTGCTAACCTGATTGTTTTATTTTTGACAGAGCACTCTGTGTATTCAGAGAACACCAATGCCCCGAAACACCCCATTCCCTCTTCTCACTTTCCACCCCGTACAATTACATTTCAGTAGGCCTCTGCATTCCAGAAAGAAAGTGACAAAGTTTCTCTTCTAACTATAACACCGTAAAACTGCATACTCCAGATTTTGAACTGTCTCCTTTCATATTACTTTATTTTCTTTTATCCACAGTATTGCATTTAAAAGAAATGTCCTCTGTCACTTTTTTGCAGTCACAGTTCTTTGCAGAAACAAGGCAACCTTCAGTCAGGTACCAGGTGTCTAAAGACAAGGCTTTCCATCTAGGTTGCAGGAAGCCAAATGCAAAAGCGATTTACCCTCAAGCACCCGTCACTACCCACAAGAAGGCCAGTTTGAAAAAACTGAGCTGTAGTACACAGTGGGGACAACGGTTCTGAGCATTTCTAAGTCAAACCTTCCCAAGTGCCTGGTAGTATTAATCCATTACTCCAATATGCCGGATGCAGCCGCGTTCCCTTCAGACTCAAACATTTCCCATTGACTGTGCCTGGCTGGAGCTGGCTGCTCAGCCCCCTTCCACCCTGCGCACGCCTGTCCCCCTCCCCAGCACGGTCCCTTCCCGGTGCATGGCCGGTCTGCTCACCTCAGCTTCTGTCTCTTGCTGCTATTCCACGTACCTTCCAGGAAAAAAAAAAAATCACACCTCATCTCCCAAGCCTTATTTATACAAGCAAGACTGTCAGAAATTGGGAGCTGAGTTTTTAAAAACTTCAGTCTAAGGGCTTGCAGAATGCGTGCAGCATTCAGAAAACCTGCTCCTTATTTGAATGTAGTTGGGGCAACGGCAAGACTGCCTAAATATCACCCAAGTTTCATTGCTGTTTCAAGATGCCACAAACACCTGACTGGCAAAAGCCAGAAGTTCAAGGATATAAGCAGAAATTGGGTTGTTCAGTTCTGACCATAAGGCAGAGTGTTTGGCGATCAGACAGTCTGGCACTATTTCTTTTTTATTCCTGCTGTAGAAGAATGGATTAGACATTGACATTTCAACAAAATTATCCTCAAAAGTAACTTAGGAAATGCACCATCAAGAAAATAAAACTGTTTCTTGTTAGTGCAAGGTTCACCACTTCTCTAGCTTCATAGACAATACACCAGCAAAGAGCAAAACTCAGCCTTCACCCAGTTTCTTTGTTCCCGCTAAAGGGCAAGATTGAGAAGAAATACAAAGACACCAACAATGACAATCTATACAGTAAATACTTCAGATGACATCCTGAGTTAGCTTTAAAATGGAATTTATGTGTATTTTCTTTGACATTTGACAACATATATTCCAGTACAACACAGAGGCTCCCTGCTATGAAGTATATGCTTATGAGAAAAACTTCTAGAAGAAAGTTAAGAGAAAAACATTAAGGAACAAAAAACTAATTATAAGCTTCGTGGTGTCTGTGTCCATCAAAATCTTGATGTTATCTTACACTCTTCTCTGTGGCAAATTATTTCTGATGCAAAATCTAGAAAACTGCCATTGAAAACTCCTGTACAAATTGTAACAAAGTCCAAAGACCTACCTTCCATTTACCACACTCCAAACGGAGATGTCTATCTGACTGCTCTGTGTAGTGCAGGACTATACGCACCATGGCCATCTGGCCCAGAAGGAGTTTGACACTGGAGCAGAAGCAGCAATGAAGTGCGTTAACAGTGCTGCTTACTGTTACAAATATTAGTCATCCAGCTGCATTAGGGTGAAATTCACTGGATTCATTAGAAACCTGAAATGTACAGTACAAAAAAGAACTCTGCGTTCCCTGCCTCTAAGATTAATAAACAGTACAAAATTGCAGAAGGCATTGCAGGTTAAGTGAGGAAGCACAGCACAGAAAAGGGAGCAACTCAGGGGAAAAACAATTAAATAACAAGAATGAATTCAAAGAATTTAGCCTGATCCACAGGATTTGCAAAACTCCCCCTTTTATAAAGCATCTGACACATACTCATCCTACTTATATGTTCAAACAGCGGGACTTCAGCAGTCTTTCAGTCTATAGTTGCCTTTCAGCACACCAGTGAATTTTACCCACGCACCCAGTAACACAGGACCTGCTGAAAACTAGCTTAAACCTCCCAGGGCCACAAGAGGCATGCAGTTTCACTGCAGGCACAGCAGTGAACACAGGAGCTCAACCTGGAAGTTTACAGAGCGAGGGTCAGTTGTCAGCTCCATCACTGGCATGTAGCATCACCCCAGGGACATCCTTGTCCGTCCTTCCTGATTTAGGAGCACAGTGCAGCTCTGATGTCAAGGGACCGATGTGACATAAATAACAACAGTGAAGGTACGTACCATCACTCTGTAAGGCAGCCTTCAAATCTCTTGAGGTTAGGATGACTTCTCCCTCAGACAGGCAGTATGCTCTTAATCTGGATCCTACTGCTGTGAAACATACATTTCCTTTGGGGGAAAAAAAACCCCAACAAAAAAACAAAAAACAAACCATCTTCAGCAAATCTAGAGATCTCAAACTGTCATTCAGAGGAAGCAGGTGTGTTACAGTATGTCTTGAGACAACTTCCTCCAGCAGAGCTAACCAGAGGTGTCCCTAACTGAGGGGTGGGGGTGGGGAAATAAGCTCCCCCTTAGGGAACCTTTAAAAAGGGCATCTGGATAGTGAGCAATCATTTGAATTTTGGAGATCCCTGGGTCCCATAGCCAAAACCCCTCTGCTTATTCTTCCCAGACAGAGAACTCAGAAATGTGAAAGAAAACTTTCATAATAAAGAGTAGGGGTAAAAACCTGGTTTTAATCCTTACCAAAGTCAGTGGTGAAACTCCCCTCAATTTCTCAAAGGCATTTCTAAATTGCAGATATTATTAATTTTTTTTAATTTTCTGGGGGTTTTTTAACTTTTCCTTCTGAAATGTAGGTTTGAAAATATCTATGAAAAAATTCTATGTCAATGTAATGGTCACAATTACTTGTGTACTATACAATACATACAGTAATTTGTTATCATATAATAGTGAGTTACCCCCACTATTTCCCTCCCCGCTCCCCTGCTCCACCCCCCACCNCTTCCATTTCAATTTTCTTGTTATTACCATGCTGGTCTCCTGGGCTCATTTTGGCTCTGAATTTAGAAAATTGAAATTCTTATCTCTCTGCCCATACACCCTGTATGATTTGAGACAGATTCAAGAGTCCCCGGTACTTTTTTATGCTATGTATATATATAGTAGAACTGCAGAACTGAGTTTTTCAGTTCATCTGTCCTCCTTTGTCCAGATTAATTCACTGAAGTCACAACTACCAACAGCCCCTTTCCCAACTTTAGATAGTGGCAAATTAGGTGGCCTAGAAAATCCATCTTGCTTCACATCACTGTGACATGAGAAATTTAGACTCAAAGAGGTAGTTCACTGCATATCCATGGTAAGATTTACACCTCATAAGGGTTAGGACATTGAATATACTTTACCTATTAATTCCTTCAATTTATCCTTCACTCACTGAGCTTTACAAGTGCTTTCTCTCTTATTAATTGCTATTAATTAGCCTTGAAGCAAATGTTCCTTTAATTTCACCTTTATTTCCATTGTAATCAAACCTTGTACAACAGCAGCCTCATTTTTTCATGCTTGGTACACATATATTGGAAAATGGGTTTATCTACAGAGTCACACAGACTATCACAATTTATAACAGTGTGTTTAATTCTTTGGAACCAAACTGAGCACTAACTGCCTTGAGCTGTTTGGTGGGAAATTAGATTTGTGCTAAACAGCTTAATGCTCTGGGGAGTGCAGAATAAACTAGATGTGGCAATTTTATGAGTTTCAGAACTTCAAAATGACTGTATTTTTATCACTATCACCAAGCTTGGATGTCATTAGCTAAGATTTTTTTCCTACACATGATCATCCCAAAATGGATTTAAATAAATAAATGGGGGATTACAAAACATCTCGAGTTTAAAACACATTACACTTAAACTATGGAATGAAAGAAAGAAAGACTATTTGGGAGCAGTTTGATTTAAATCTTAGCTTTTAGGTAAAACTACATCAGTAAATGTGATGTGCTTTCTGATGGGCAAGCTAGAAGTAAAAACTAAATTGAAAACATGGAAAATCACTTCTATCTTACTCCTTTTCCAAACTGCAGCGGAAGGACAGATCTCTCAAATTGATTCTTTCCTGCCACTACCCAGGTCACATCAGAGAAGAGGAAAGAGACAAAGAAAAGATGCTAAAATTATTTATGCTCAGCCATTTAAATGGGCATTCTAGCTGACACTACACTAATTCTGAATAACAGCTACTCTTGTATGGACAAGAGTTCATTATTTAAATTCCCAAATGCTGTTAATATAATATGGTAATGCAACTCAATTAGCTATTTCAACGAGACTTGATATTAGCAAATCTTTTATTGCATGATGAAGTGCCATCTCCATTATGAAATTTCATAAAATACATTTATCATGGCAAAAAATATATATTTACAATAGAAGGACAATAGAAATTGTTAATGAGATAATGAAGCTTCTGGAGCAGTAATTATGTGGCTAAAAGGCTGTGATTGTCACACAGTGCTTCCAAGGCAGGTCTCTGCAAGCGAGATCCGTATTGCAATGTTTTTTGTTAAATGCACTGTGGATTCTGCCTCTTAAACTTCTCAGAATCGATAATTTTCTTGTCCTTAGCAATGCTGTGGAAAGATAAAATACACAGTGGAGGAATCTGGATTTGCAAACTAAGTCAGCATGACTGCTGAGTTATGAAAATATAGGAACCTATCTTTGTGCTGAAAGTAGCAGAGTTTGAGTATTTCTGTATTGCTGTAGTCTGGTGAACAGGCAAGTCAAGCTTGACCCATCTGTCCAGTTGCTGCTGCCACATATTGGCCTTCATAGGGCTCAAAAAAAAAAAAAAA
>VXBL01004481.1:913845-925920 GCA_013400195.1 Aramus guarauna
AAAAAAAAAGAGGAGAAAAAAAGTAGTTCAAAAATATGTTAAAATTTAACTTCCGGTTTTGATGGAATTATTCAAAAAGCTACTCAATTAGGTCTTTTTAAAATTATATACCAAAGAGTAAAGTAAAAATCTCTGCAAAGCTTCACAAAGTCCTCATAGGACTTTCTACATTTTAGAGTCCTTGCCAATGAACATGTTTTCAAATACCTGGAGCTTTTAATAGGATTAGCTGTAATTGGGAGTCACGTCATAAAGCAGAATTAGATTTGAGCCTGCTGTGACAGGGAACTAGGAAGAACTGGGACAGAAAGACAAAAGTAAGAATAAGCTGGGGTATCCAATATATCACAGTTAAATTAACAGATCTGGAGGTCCATATAGACCTGAAAATCTAAATAACAACGAGGAAAAAACTTGTTCAAATACAGTTTCAAAAAAGTATATATATGGTATGAAACTTTGAGTTTTGAAAACAAAAACCTGGACTTCTCACTCAGTGCCTTTCTTGGGAAGAGATTTGAAGACCCAAATGCTGTCCTCGTACAAGGTGACTAATTATGGAGACTAATATACTAAACCTTTAATAAGGGCTATTGGCAAGTAATTACCTCCATTAGTATTTCTATAATTACATCATTGTAAATTGTCGTTAAATGATGCCCTTTCGTGTCAGATGCATATCTGCTAGGGCAGTGGTTTTCATAAAGCCAATTTTAAATTTTGGGCAAGGAAGACACAGTGCATTGAAAAGCAGAAACATTTAATGAAACCAAGAACAGTACGTGTACTGTGTATGTAGATTGAAATCTTAAACCCATCCAAGTTGCTGAGCAGCCAAGAGTTAAAACAGATTAAATAGATTTCATTCTGTAGTGTATAATGGAAGTAATTTCTTCCCTGCAACCAGTAAGTCTCCAAAGGTTTTCATTAGCTTCACTTTACTGCTGATAAGACCTAGGAGAAGAAAACTTGTTCAGCTGATGATAAAAACTATTGGGCTGTCTTTCTGGTAGTTTATTATTGTTACCTTTATTGTTGTTGTTGTTGTTGTAGCTATCCATATTTTAAGCATATGATTATTGTTAGCATGTTTATTGGTACACAATAACATTTAATAAATTAGTATTATACATCACAATATTTGAATGAAATTAAATAATCAAATTTGGAAGGGGCACAATCCCTTAAAAAAATGTTTATCACTATAGCCTGAATTTCAGTGTTTGGAAGGACAAGTGGGAAGAACGGACATCTGTACAGCTGCAGCCACCACTACCCAATATGAATCATTCCTGTTTGAATTCTTATACCCTTTCTGTGGTTTCAGCACTTTGGTGAATCTCTCTCTGACATCAGTAAAACTGCTCATTAGGCAGCATGGAATCCAGTTAAAAAGATCAGGGAAGACCATTTTCCACTAACAGGGAAAAAAATAAATGCAACACAACTGCATCAATCATTGTAAGTCTTCATTTGGGTTATTTCAGTGACATTATGCAACTCCGCAGAGTTGGACAATAGCAAGAACTCATCATTTCCAAGTAACAGAAAAAATTTTTCATTTTGGAGATTTAATTTTTTTAAAATATCTATGCATATTTAACTCTAAGTAGATTTTAAACTAATCACATATGTATTGTACACAATGTTTTCCATGTAGTTTTACCTCAGGCTTGGTTTTACAGGTATCTTCAGATTAGATTTCACTGTTTCTGTAGTAGTTCAGTAAATCCACCTTTGTAAATAAAAGTTTGAATAAAAGGCCTTTGCCATGGGACTCTTCAGATGATGCAGATTAACATGACCATCTTTTTGTCTTTTGTTTCTCTGACCCCAGGTCAGTGCAATGGTACGTGGCAGTTCCTTCTGGGGAGGAGAATTAGAGAAAGCAACACTGGTGACCTGTCACAAGAGTCTCACTCAGGTATTGCTAGGGCAGGTCAAATATAACAAAAAAAACCCAAACAGGGACTGAGATTTTAATAGAAACATTTTCATTTTTTTAATCTCTCATAAGGAATTCTCTGCTCCATGTACTTTTGTCTTTATACCGTGGGAACCATCTGGATTGCTGTGTTTTCATACCATCTGTATGCGATCATTGAAACAAGCGAAGAAGTCCCACAGCCCAAATGCTGTGCATTTCTGGAGCCCTCCCGAAAGAATGAACTAATGCTTGAGCTAAAGAAATGGCTGAGACTTAAGATCACTCCCCATGGTCCAGTAAGGAAGACAGCAAAAACACAACTACAAGAATTTGAGATATAAATAAATGCCATTAACGTAAAAAAAAAAAAAATCATATATTGAGGATATTTTCTTAACAGTGTTTACAAAGACACCTGGCAGGATTTGAGATACCACTAAGTGCCAGTCGGAAAGGAACAGCCAAGGCAGTATCTTTAACAGCACACCCCCATAGGAATAGATTTACAGGCCAAAACCTTTGATGCTGATGTACACACTACATGAATTTCAGAGGAACTTTATATCGAGTTAACTCCAGTCTGGCCTTGTGTACTGAAAACCCATTGAAGCTCAACTTCTGGGTGAAGCTCGTGGAGAGGTTCAGTCCACACCCTCTGGGGCTGCTCCCTGACACAAACCCAGGCACAGCGAGGTGGGCAGCTGGGAGATTAACGTTAAAAGCACAGTCAGGGCAAAGCAAGCAACTCCTCATGTCGACACACCTACCTTGCTCTGGTACTTCAGTAGCTCCTACTTGAGCTCTCCTCTGTGACCACAGGAAGATGAACGCCTCTGTGAATTCATCCCTGAATCGCAGTCTAGCCTTCCTGAATTGAAAGGAAAAGTAAAATGTTAGGTATCCTCTCAGATTACTTCCTAGGCAATGCCAGAGTGTGCACATATTATATAGGTCATGGCATGAAACACAAAGAAAACAAGGATTTCATGAATTGCCGTGGAGTCAGTCCTGAAAGAAACTGTGTAAACGCTTGTTTTAGATCATTTATATAACAACAACAAAAAGGAAGGAATGTCCATTATTTCAAGAAGTATTTTTAAACAAAAGTTACTATTTTCCTCATCAATTACACTTAATGGGTAGTTTTGACCATCCTACACATCACAATCTCAAGCAAACTAAAGCAATGGACGTGGGGGCAGCATGCAAAATGCTTTATCTGGAGAAGAGGTGGGGATTTGGGTAATATCCAGAGAGAACTTTTTTCCCTTGTTTCCTCAACTATCCTTTTTCTGGAAAAGAGAGAGGAGTCATTTCTAATGCACTCAGAAGAAATCTGTCTGTCTTAGCAGTCAGGGCTATGCTTAAAAACCTAAATACATATGGATAGAGAAGAGCACCTGGAATAAGTCATTTAACTCCTGTGCATGTCAGGAGCCCAACTCAGGAGGCACTTTTGGGGACTCTCCCAGAGTTTTAAATGCTCGTTTAAGTTATTGGTTACTTGGATGACAAGTGCTGCAGTCAGTCAGTTCTGGAGGAAGGAAACCCTGGAGAGAAAGCATCATTTTGACTAAATTCCCTGTTAATCACAGGACTTCAGAATGCACAGGGCCCGTCACACACAACTAAACAGGGGCAAGGTCCTTCTCTGGGAGCAGACCACCTACTCAGCACCACATCAGTCCTCTGTCTTTAGGGGACATTGGGTCTTCCCAAGAGTTCCCGCCGGACTGGCTTCACTCAAACCAGTGCTTACTGAGTCAGCCTTCAGGTTTGCTCTAGGAACTCAGTGGGTTTGCCTGTTTACCTTCAGTAGAAGAAACTTGGCTTTAACTTTTTTTTTCCTTTCTCCTTCATTTATCATTCAGAATCTCTGGCTCCTTATGAACAAAGGAGAATATATACGTAACTGCATTCAATTTATGAAATGTGTTTGAGTATTAATCATTTCATATATGTCAAAACACATTTTGGAAGCTGGCCAAAACCATACATAAATTTCTGTAATTTTAAAGGGTAATAGCAGTAAACTACTAAACACAGTGCTACAGCAATGTGCTTCTCACATATTTTTTCCTCAAGATCCTGATTTAAATTCAGGTTTATCAATAAAAAAGCACTACTGAAACAGCTTTGAAATTTTAATTTCCTTTTGAAATAAAGGTCTCTTCCAGATAGAGCTGGTGTTGCTTGCCTCTGAACACTCCCTACTTTCATTATACAGAGTTTTTTCTTACAGCTGCTAAATCCTATTTTCACAAGAGAAAAAAAATAAAAAAGCAATTTTGCACCTCTAATCATCAAAGCAGTATAATTTAGGCCTTTATTGTGTCAGTCATGAATTGTCTTTCTTGTGAGCTTACAATGTCATAATATTCTTTTTGATTAATGAGGATCCTACAATTACAGGGTAGGAACCGTCATGCTGTACTGCAGAGCCTGTCTAAAGGCAAAAATTACAGTTAATGCTAATGCATTACCAAAGAGTTAGGGGTGGAATTATTACTGTCAGCGAATCGAAAGGGTCTGCACCCACAAGACTGATAGCTTTTGTCGTTTCTGGAATGCAATTCTGGGCGGCTGATGAACTTTCACATGGGACCTCGCAAATTCCCACTCCTGCTTTTTACAGGCTTAATGCCATTGCAGACATTATCTGGAATACCTCTGCCCACCTAGGAGAATGGCAGATGGGGACAGCAGCCTTTGAGTGTGAAACAAAAGGGGCCTGGTAAAAGCTAGGCTAACTAAATGGAAATCTATCACACCAATAATAACGAGTTTCGGGCTTCACAGTAAAATCAGCCTCCATCATGCAGGTTAGCAGCAATGAAGTGCAAGGCACAGGGAGGCAGGCAGAGGACTTGATCTTACACATACAGTGTCAAAAGGCACAACCAAATCAAATCAATAACTATTCAAATCCATCCCTGTATTGTTACAGGCTATTTGCTTCCTTCTTAGTTGCTAACAATGCATTTTCCCAACTGTAATCACCAAAAAAAGCAATTTTACAGACCAGTATACCTCGTGCTACAACCGAGACACTTATTTTGTATTCACATGTCCAGACACTGATCCCTGCTGTAGAAACACCAGGATATTTTCTAGAAGTGTCTCTGTAACTTGGATAACTTAATCCCATGACTAAATGAGAGAGGGACTTGAAAATTTTACATGCCACTTAAGTACTTTTCAAATTTTGCTCTCAGCAATTTTAGAGACAGTACTCCAAGCTTTCTACTATTTATTATTGTACCACATCATCCAGTAGTACAAGTACATACTAAAGATCAAAACCATAGGACTCGAAATCTGAAAACCAATTTTTCCCTTTAGAAAATAAATACTCTGGATGGGAATGATTAAATAACGAGCAGCACAAGTGATGTCAAAACCAAAGTTGCTTTGATGCTGCACATTCAGAACACACTATCATCTCTCTTGAATCCTCCTCTTTTGTCACATCTCCTTATTTAATTTTGCTCTGGGAGGATGTATCGTGTTTGAACAACTCAAGTGGGGAGGCTCATTCCAACTTCCAATATGTCAATGCCATTAACTGAACACATGTTTTGCAGTGGAAGAGACGGGCTGATGTAGCAGCTCAGTCATTATTCAGCAGACAGACATCCAGCTGAAAGCCATTAACCCAGAGAAAACAAATGACTGCTCTCAGGCTTTCCCCCTCCAAGTTTATGTGGCCTGTAAAGAAAAGCATCTAGCCCCCCACCGCGGTTCCCTTCCACATAAAGACCTTTCTTTGTAAAAAAGCACCCACTACAAATTAAAAGATTATTTTAAATAATTCCCTTAAGTTGGAAAAGCAACATAGATTTAGGGAAATGGTTCTAGAAACTAGGAGAAAACCTTATCAAGCTTGTTAGGTAAAAAAAGACTCAACTTTACAATATGCTGATGTTGCCAGCATCACTGGGGGTTTAGTACGTAACTGAACTTGTCCTAAGATTGTGAAGGACTGGTCCATTTTACATGACAAACTTACCAGAAGAAAAGTTCACTAAAAACTCCTGACAACTCAACATATTCTATGCAACAAATGAATCCTACATACAGCAAAATATGAATAGATTTGTCCATTGGATCTCTTTTATCAGGAGGAGTCTCATGCAAATGGCACTTGGGAAGATGAATAATCACCTATATTCCTTTATGCCATTTGGTAATACAAACTATGGTTTTGAAAATGTTAATTGATACATGATTTTTGAAAACTCTTCACATATCTTTCCTTCAGAACATAAAAAGTCAGAGAGAAAGAGGTATTTGAAGAACAGGAACAAACACGGGGGCTTCACAGTGAATGAGGCTTGTAGACTACCCATTTCAGAGCCCCAGTTCTGAAAACTGGTAGCAGTGAATGTTTAGGAAAAGTATAAGAAAAGCAACATGAGTGCTAAGCAACTTGATGCCCACCTGCCCTTTAAATTTTGCTAATCAGCAGGCTGAGAGTTCCTGAGCCAAAAGCTGGATGTTCAGGGCAGTGGTCAGCAGCTGCAGATGTGAGTCTCAATGAATTTGCCTGTCCTCTTTTTTAATTCATTCTGAGGAAGGATTCCTGCAGCAAAACCAATCAGCAATGAGTATGCATTTTGGGGCAGACCACCAGCAAATGCCAATCATCACAACTGCATTGAATTCAGTACAGCCCTCCAGTCTCTCACCAGTCATCACCTGACCTTTTTTTTTAATTTCAGATGGCTTTGGGACAGAAGATGCAGATGAGGTTTCCCTGCCCTGTCACTGATGCTTTTATATCTAGACAACATTTGACAACTTTCACTGACACAAAACTATTGACTTTGGGAAAAAGTGCTAGGTGCCATGACCTTGGGAAATACAGCCTTTCTTCCAGTGTTAGCTAAAGTGACAACACAGACTCAGTATTTCCTCTCAGTCTTAGTCCAGTTGTCATTTGCATCCAGGAGTTAACAGTCCAAGCATTAGAAAGGACTCACAAAATCATCTCTAAAGGCACTTTCAGAAATCAATTCTCAGCTAAGAGTTTTTGCACTGATGTCAGTGGAAATTCCTTGTGCTTTGCAATAGAGCAGGTCTGTGGTGGGCAACAACTCACCTCTGCTCAGCAAGAAGTGATCCATGTCCCTCCAGTTCTTGAGCTCTACATTCGTCATCCTCATTCCATAACACAGATGTTCATCCTTACGGACTGACATTGCATTCTCTCCCATTGCACAAAGCACTGAACGCAGCAGCATGAACATTTTTATTTCAGTCCCCTGTTGTTGCAGACAATCATCCTGAACAATCCCATGCAGAAGTTTATCAAGCTTCATCTTCAAAAAATTTCAACCGTCTCATTCCGCTATTCTTCTAAAGGCTGTTCCACAACCTTCTGCAGGCTGCTTGCTATTCCAGATGGCTAGAAACTGTCTTCTAATTATCAGCCTGAATTTATTCATGGGATCCATTTGTTCTTCTGCCAGTATTGTTCTGTAGCAACAAATTTTAGTCACTACTGGGTTGGGTTTGGATCAGGAAGTTGTAACCTACAGATAAAAGGATCATTGTCTTGCATTTGTTTATAAACTAATTCCCTTATAGCTATTTTAATAGAAAATATGCAGTGAAGTGCTGAGAAATATAAATTAATGTCATTGGCAGTTAAAATGATAGCTTACAAAGTTACATGACAATTAAACAGGCTTCCTAAATTATAGTTCATGCTTTAAATGATTAATATCTTAATTATCTCTATATGTATATCTCTATAAGCTAATTATCTGTAGCTTGTTAAGTACATAACTGTTCTACAAAAGCTTCAGTCATTAATAATAGAGTAATTAAAAATTTATTAATAATGTACTTTGAGTTAATTACATAGAAAATATATTTATTGCATATATTAACCCAGTGAACTGATTTGCCTTGTTAGAAGAAGCCTTTGTATTCTGCTTGTGTCTCCTGTAGCACCTGAGCCTTCTGTTGAACACAACCGTCGTCCTCCCTGGGAGCCAGGGACGCCTGCTCCTGCCCTGCACCCACTGCTCACCCCCTCTGATTTTGCACTGCAAGCAGCCGTCTCTCACCCTGCTGCCCACCTTCTCCTCCTAGGCGGTCCCCATCTGACTTCTTCACCTTCCTGTGCTGATGACGGATGTGTTCACAGAAAACAGCTGGACAGGGCCCTCTCCTAATGCGCGTAAGAGAAAGCCAGGCCATAGAGCAACCACAAATCCTGCCGCCCTCCAAAAGTATACCCCCCTCCCCACACCCACACGCGCAGTGGAAGCTGAGATCTGCGCGGGAAGGTGGCAGGGAACGGCTGCTCGGGAAGCTTACACTCTGTTTTCTGGCATGGGTAAAGCAGGCAGCTTGCTATGCTACCTCCAGCACTGCTGCCACTTCCAAGAGTCAAAGCTATTTGCTTCTGTTTGATTTTACTGCATGTTGCCTTTAAAACAAGCACGCGAGGTCAAGCAGTCGAGTAAGGCACAGGGAGCTGGAGCTGGTCAGGAGACAAAACCTGCAGCACTCATCGCAAATAATGGTTTTGTCAGAAAAAGATTTCTCCAGTCTCCAGTCCTCAGGGCAAGAAAAAAAAAAAAAAAGAAATCAGTACTGAACAGATTAAACAGCATGCACTTTTGATTCTCCCACAGCTGTTTAGATACTTGAAGAACAAAAGAATAACCAGTAGCATTGTCCAGTCCATGGCTGGAGTATCCATCAGGCTAAGTGTGGTATCAAGGTCACTCCTGAGGACCTACTGTCCAACTCCTCTGTCCTGCCCTTCCAACCCAAATTATACTTTGGCTCTGCCAGGCCACTGCACTAAGGTCTTTGTTCTCACTGCAAGATGATGGGCTATTCGACATGTCGTGAGTACACAGCCAATCCTTAATAATCCTTAATGTTTTCAATTTTTTCTAACAAAACAGGTTTCCACACAGCTTAATTCTTTTGTCTCTTTGCCAGAACTCTTTGTCCAAAGCTGTCTCTAAAAAAGCATGCCTGAATAGTCTGCTGCTAATAAACATACGTGGGCACATACATACAAAAGCTGCTCTTTCAAACATAGTACCTATTTCTCCACACATGAGCAGAAGGCGAAAGGACAGGCTTGCTGAAAGCTTGGATCCATTATAGCTTAGTGGCTGGAACCATTCCTGTGAAAGAGAAATGAAGTCCGCTGTCAGTAATCTTTATTTTTGCTTTACAGGTTGCAGAAGATTTTTGCTTCCTCACAAAATGCTTGGGGGGGGGCGGGGGGGGGGGAGGCGAACAATTCTGCCACCGTTTCCCTGGGATCCTCTCCAATACCTGTTGGAGACAATAAGAATGATTTTGCTTTGCCTTAAATTAAACCAAAACCTCCAAAGACAGGGATGGTATTGAATAAAATGAGTAAAAATGATTCACACAAATTGTATTTACCTTAACTCTGAATTGCTTTAGTAGTGGACCGGTATTTTCTTTCTTTCTTTCAAACATTCACACTTGAAACAGTATAATGTTCCTAAAGGTATATTTGTATATACATAGCTATCTATAATTTTGTCACAGATGAGTAATAAAATAAATAATACCAAGATAAATAGTAGCAGTTCACTGAAGTTAATGGTTTTGTCATTTTTGAATAATTTTTTCAGTTTATTTTGTAATATTTTTTGCCAAGAATATATCATTTAAATCCAACTTTGAGTCCAACTTTTGAGTAAGTTTTGCAGCCTCTCACAAAAAAAAAAAACAAACAAAAAAACAAAAAAAAAAGCCCAAAAAAACCCTCAACCCTCTCTATGTTTCAAATTTTCTTTTGCTGGAGATGGCAAGGAGAAAGCAGAAACTGCTGTATGTCCATGAGAAGAAAGGCTGATCCAGAGTTCATGCATTTCCACTGGGATAAAAGAAAAGTGGCCTCAGTGGTATAGAATTTAGGAAAATAGATTAATTTGCCCTTTTTTCCCCCCCTCATCAATAAAAAGATTTTCTGTGTGGTTTATTTTGGTCTTTAAAAGAAAAAAAAAAAATAAAAAATGTGCTCACAGTGACAGCCTAGATTGTAAATGCAGTATTTCAATTGGCAGATTAGTTAGCTTTCATGGGAATTAGCAGAGAGTCCCATCATTCACAGCTGACTTGGACAATAAAACCTGTTTTCTGTCATTTATCTGGCACCAACTGGCTGACTGGTCACCTACAGCGAGCTGTGAGAGATGGGAAGTGGGGAACGGTCATGTTTATTCACCAGATAGTACTGTGGAAAACAAACAAAAAATTATCTTGGGAAAACTGTGGGCCACAGAGAAGTTCTTGTCCGTTCAATACAGGGTGCAAGTTTATTAATGTGATTCCTCAGAGCTCTTCTCTTACCCACAGTTCAGGGAAGGAAGCTATTTCCTTTTTGCAGGAGGAAGGAATGAAAAACAAATATACAGAAGACTGATAAAAGTACGAAGCATAAGCACTGACAAGTCTTTGAGGAGCTACTTATTCATTAATAATATTTACTTAGCAATAACAGATGTTCGAATGTCAGCTTTTCAGTGTTTCAGTACAGAATCTACTTTAATGTCATTACAGCAAGCCCTCAGCATGGCCACAGACCAGCTTGCTGGATTTAGAACCACGCCACTGAAGAAGCTTGTTTTACTCCAGGTAGACTACTTGAGAAGATGCCTACCAGTTGGGGAAATGACTTCAGAACTGGGGCGTATGAATTTAGGCATTGCTGCCCAAGCACAAGCAGCTTTGTCAGTTTGAAACTTCTGGTCCTGAATGCTGCAAGCAAGCTCAGACATCGCTAGCTCAGAAAACGCGTCTGCACGGCAGCACAGGAGTCTTTGTACAATACCGCAGGCAAATCTCAGAAGGCAGAGTTTGGGTGACGCTGTTAAAGCTGGCTAAAAGTGAGTAAAACTAACGCTGAGTTTTGGGATGACAAACCCGTGCCAGGTTCTACAGCCGCCTGGTGAACTGAGCTCCACTGGGCACCAACTGGTTTTCTGGCAGAAAAGTAGAAACACGTGCCGGTTGCTCCATTTACAGATTACTGATATCAGAGGTGGAAAAAAGCTGCCAAACCAGAAGAAATAAAAGTCTCTGAATCAGAGGAGCTTGATCAGTTCTGCCACCACCTTCATGATTATGTAGCTGTGTGTGCTTAGACTCAGCTAAACCTTTCACGGGACTCCTCCAAATCCATAGCGAAAACAACTAACTGCTCACACTTGTAGAGAAAACCAGAGTATGCAATAGGGAGTGACATTTTATGTCCTACATTTCAGGGCATTCTGCTGTACTGTGTACTCCTCAGCAACATTACCTTGGGCTGAAAAAGGTGGAGATGGGCTCCGAGCTCGGCAGTAGCCGAGATGTTTTGTATTACCCCTGCAGTACAAGGTGCCACTCAACTCTGAGCAGTTGTGCTGAGCAGGAGCTAAGAACCGAGGGGAAATCTTCCCCGTGCGTGCAAGGCTTTTTCCACCTTTGAATTGAATGAGTAATTTTTGCCAGCAGTGAGAGGGAAGAAATGCTCGGAATGAGCGATGGTGCCTGCCAGCTGATCCCTGAACATAAAAGAGGCAGTGAGCGCAGGCCCCTCACCACTCCCAGACACAAAATACCCCCGGCTGCCTACAGGAGCTACTTTGCTTCCCCCGCAGGCAGCATCTCCAAGGTCACTCTATTTCAGGGTCCCCACAGGAGCAACAGCTCCCACCTGAGCTCCTCATGGTTTTCTATGGGGCTGGCTTCTCCCACAAAAAGTGCATGAATATTGACTGGTTTTCAAGTTACAGCTCAAAACCTGTGCCTGAAAAAAAGACTTAAAGCTTCCTGCTAACTTAGTTTGAATAGGAGATGAGTATTAAACTGTGGCATTTATGATTGATTTTGTTCACAGGACCTGTAAAGCTTTGCAATAAAGCTACGTGCTAACAGCATTTTTTTCTGTCCAGCTCTGAAAAGAGTTCATCATTAGCATGCACTTGATAGGTTAATTTTTCAGTTCTGCATGATTAATTGCAGCACTCTGAAGTAAACATCCTATACAACAGCCACTCACTCAATAAGTGTGGTTGTGTGTGTCCAGTCCATTTCTTTCTAAAATACACATATACACAGGAACATTAGGCCTTTTTTTTTCTTTTTTCTTTTTTTTT
>VXBL01004482.1:0-12908 GCA_013400195.1 Aramus guarauna
GGTAGATTCAGATTAGATACTAGAAAGAAGTTCTTTACTGCGAGGGTGGTGAGGCAATGGAACAAGTTGCCCAGAGAGGTTGTGGAGGCCCCATCCCTGGAAGTGTTCAAGGCCAGGCTGGATGGGGCTTTGAGCAACCTTGTCTAGTGGAGGGTTACCCTGCCTGTAGCACAGGCATGGGAACTGGATGATCTTTGAGGTCCCTTCCAACCCAAACCATTCCATGATTCTATGATTCTATGATAAAAGTGAAGCACATGGAGTGCCCCCTTAAAGAACTAACTGCGCTTCATAAGTAGTTCAGCAGACGGGAAACACAGTTTAATACAATTAAATGTTCATCAAGGATAAAATTCACCTGCTGTTGATTTTTTTTCCCCTTGCATGATCTGATCTAAGCCTCTTTAAGGCTGACCATAGAGTGGCCATTCTTCATTTAATGTTATTTTCTGTTTCTCAGTGACAGCAAGTGTTTTCCACTCAAAAAATTCCTTTCTGCCCTCATTTCCTTTCTCAAATGCTGAAACAAGACAGTCCTGCCTCTCTCGAGGCATTCAGTGGATGTTGCATGAGTGTTAAATTAACCATCAGCAAAAGTAAAATGTCAAACATCTCACCATAAGATTTCTTCTAAGTCAGGAAGTTCTCTGAATTAGGAGTATTTACTGTAGTATTTTACTCACTTGTGATTATCATGGGCTCCCCAGACCAAACATCCTCCAGGAAAAGCGATGAAGACAAAATTCTTGGCTTGTTTAAATAAAACAGATAATGAAGAAAACTTGAGGCTTTACATATTAATAAGTAACGTAAGAGATTAACGAAGAGCAAAAAATTGTGCAAGTCCTCTTCCTGCCTCAGTCCCACTAGTAGCTCTGAGTGAGGGCTCAGGAGAGGTTGTAGTGAACATGAAAAGCAATGCTTAGGGCTGAACAAATGCAGAGTTCATTGTGAATGATGTCCCATAGTCCCATGGCTGGTAGTAGTCACTGTCAGTCAAGTGCTTGGAAGTCTCCAGTTAAGACCAGGTTTCCCATGGAAGCCGTCTGGGGTATATCCAGAGTCTCAGCTATGGCACCAACTGCTGTCAGGGAAAAAGCACAGGCCTGCCAGTGATGGCCTGCTTCCCTGCAGATCTCCTGGGACGGAACACTGCTGTCTGGTCATGAGACTAGAAAGGAGAGAGAGACCATTGCACTCAGGAAGTGAGTTACTGTGCTAAAACACGCTTCTGAAAAGCTTCTTAAACTCTTTCTGTCCTGGCTTGTAAATCCATGGCGTGGTTCTATCCAAAGACATTACCCAGATTTTATAACTAAATGAAAACAAAAGCTGTGAGAAAGGGCACAAATACACACTAGCAGAGGTGTGGCACATGATGGGACAGGGAATGACTGCTCAGCAAGCCTGAGGGACCTCTTGAGGTGCTCTGGAGCAGCAAGGATGGGGTAAATGTTCATCCCTGTTTCTACATTGTGAGTCTTTCTGCAGTCAGTCTTGACAGTGCTGCAGTTGCTGAGCAGCAAAGGACTTGCGATCACCGCAGAAGTGTTCCAGAAGCCTGGGAAGCTGAGGGCTTGACTGTGGGCATATCGAAGTGCTGACCAGAGGTGAGGCATTATGCATTCATTTCTCCTGTCAACTAAACTCTGCCAGAAAACCCATTTGCCTTTGCCCAGCACAGAAGGCCCATTCCCAGCTCTGCCTAGTGACTGCAAAGCAACACATGGCCTTCTCTAAAGCACAGGCATCTAGAGCCCACATATTTTCCTTTTGAATCCTCTCTTCTTTTTAGCTGGAAAGTGAAAGGATGAGACATTTGCAGGTGAAAATATTTTTTTTACCAGCTCCAGTCTTGCATTAAATGGCTCATATATCTCCATTACCACATTGTGTACAGGGTTCATTCCTTTCATGCCTCTCTGCTGATGTAGAGTTGGGATGTAGCCAGTTCATAAGATCAGTAGCCTCTTTGTTCTGTTTTCCCTTATGCCAGCCATCTCAGGCATTTTGAGGAGCTTTTCCCAGGCTGAGAACAAGCTGGTGAGGAACAAGTTTCAGGCAGTGGAGTAGTCAGCTCTGCTTGGCCTTCATTGGTAGCTTTGCAAGCTGATGTCCGAATTTGTTCTGAGATACCACCCCAGAAGTTGCACGCTGCACCAGCAGGTTCCCCAAATGTCACTGGAACGCAGAAGATCAGTGACAGCATATGCAGGACCTTCATACTTTGCTTCCTGCTTCCGTATCTCCTTCCCTACTACCTTTCAATATCTCCTTCAATGGTCTGCCTAACAGCATCCCAACACTTTGGTTACCAATGAGAGGGAGTTTTGTTGAGAACCTGGGACCTTCTCCAACTTCTGGGGATCAGAGGGCCAGGAAGGAAGATTTGAAATCCTTGCTTACAGATATGACACCTGAGCTCTCACTGAGCTTCCATGCTGTTCAGCAGAAATGCTGGTGCATTCTTTATGACTAGGGGCCTAGCGCTTCTTCTGAGTGGTGGGCTTAAGAAATATATTTCCCAGCCAGGCTGTCTCCAGTTCTTTCCCAGGAATGAGTACCTCACCGAGGCTCATGCAGCATTTTTACATGCAGTCACCACCAAGTGTTCAGATAAGAAAAATAACAGCAGCATCTGTCGGCTTGTATTTGGAGGTAATGCACAACAACTTTTCCCCAGTGTGTTGCTGTTTGGCAGAGAACGATCTGGCTCTGGTCCACCCTAAGTCTCTGCAGGCATTTAACACCACTCTGGTTCATTAACTGGTGAAGACTTAAGCTTACATCTTTCACAGACCTCCTTGCTATTGCAAATAAACTTTGGCAGGTGACAGTGAATAAACTCTATTCATGCTTCTTGGAGGGAGACCTCCGTGGTCTAGGGAGGGAAGAAAAGCAATTCTCTTCTTCAAGAGAATTAATTATACCTTAACTTTCCATGCTATTGGGAGGATGTTATAAAAATGTGATGAAAAATGACAGACCAACAAGAAATGTACCCATACTAATGAGCCTGAAGTTGGCTTGGCTGTTGGGAAATTAATTTTAATTGATTCATCAAATAATGGTCTCTCCCTACCATTTCCCAGTGGGTTCAAAGAGATGCTGATCTGACAAAACCCTCCAATGCCTAGAACTTTGATTTGTCTAAACAAAAAATGCGTTACCTCCAAAGCCAGATCTTTACGTTCAAAGAACCTCTGAGCAGCACTGGGGTCATGTAAGCAAGTATCATCTCAACATGACATCATCTCACCCTCTCAGATGACCCTTCCTTCAGCAGGGTTTAATTAAAACATGTCACACATTCCCTTAAGGCCCTCCCTACTATGGTCTCAGCGGAGGCCAGAGTGATATCCTTATTGCTGATGATAGAAAAAACCCCTGTCATCATGCCTGGCAATGGCAGCTGTCAGACTACCCTGCCCAGTATCAGCAGAATCACCTTTTGATACTGTTGGAGCAACTGGGATGCCATCTCAGGGACACTATTAGACCTAGCAGTACTGTGAGGTGTCAGTGTAACATAAGACATCATGCCTTTGGCTGACAAATAGTTTGATGTAAGGCACTCCTGGAAAATCTCCCTTTATCTTCTCTGGGAGTGACAGTCTCTGCTGGGTGCTTAACATAACTCCAAGTTGCATGCATAACAGTTCCCCTGGAAGTGGTACCCATCACACCAGATGCCTTCATGAGCAGAACAGAAGTACTTCTGTGAGGATCAGCGTGATTCTCAAAAGCTTCCTACCTTCACTGACTCCTTGTATTTATGGAGAAATCCATTCCTGCAGGACCATGGGTGCTAGGTGACTGTAGCACACCCTTGAGCCAAAGGGAAGCTGTAATCCAACCAAGGCCTGTGGCTGAGTACCTGCTGTCCTATGGCAGGAGGTGTGTGGGGCAGAATGTGGTACAAATGACAGTATGACTAGACAAGAAAAGGAAGGACCAGACAGCAACAGGACATTACTAGCTTTTGTAGGCTGACTGCTAAGGACAAATTGCCTTCCAAGGACATGTTACCAGTGAATGTGCTCCAGCTATGTCCTGTCAATGTGCAGCAGGATAAGCTTGTGTCAAAGGTTAAGGCAGAAGATGAATGGCTATGGTACACAATTGAGAATTGACTCCACGCAGTAGGGATTCCCTCCATAGCTCCATGCTCTTAATCTCCCTTGTGGTCAGGAAATGTCTTTTTAGGAAGAGAATACACTATTATATGTCTCTGTGAGTCACCAGATGCAGCCTGGGTCCTCTTTGGCATAAAGAGCCTGATGAAGCAGAGAAACCAAACCTCCTCATTTGGAGCCCAAATGATTTCCAACGGTATATGAGATGGAATAGAGCAGAGGATGAGGACATTCAAGAGAACAAGGTTACTTTGTCCTTAGAGTCCTGCACATCTTCTGTGAACACATCTTCTAAAGTTAAGTGACAAACTCAAGCTCCAGTTAGCAATGCTTGTCCTGCCGTCTCCCCAAAGACCAGATCAATCAATCTACTTGGCAAAGACTCACCAAATTTCTCTTAAATTCAGGCTTAACTAAAAGCACAGGCTACTTTCTAATAGCATTACATGTAAAACTGTAAAAAAATTGAACTAACAGCCATTTTTTTTAACCTCTGTCATAGATCCCTCCCGCATACAAACTCCGCAGCAAAAATCCAATGTTTGCTCATGCTGAGAGTGGTGGGAAATAGACAGTAACCAAACCATGTCCACTCTACTTTAACATAACTCACAAATGCAATAGCTGCTACCAAGCACTCATATTTTAATAGCAATCACCACAGAAAAGAGCCCAGTGGAGCCACAGCATTCAAAATAGGCATTACTTTGAAGTGTGGCATTACAGTTCATCAGGATCTTAAAAAAACCCCAGTTACTTCTGAGGCTGGGCAAAACTTAAGATGTTCGGNGGGTTTTGTCACTGTCAAACGACTGCATGAAACTAACAATTACAGCTGATGGGAGCAGTGGAGGAACTAATCCCACAGCAATAAATACAGCCTTCAAAACCTCCCTCCCTTACTGAGGACAAGACTGCTGAATGCTGGAGGGCTAAAGGGAAGCTGCAGATGACAGCAATTGTCAGATACGGTTACGAGTGAATTTGGCCTATTAAAATTGCCCAGCAACTCCACAAGGCATATGGAGTTCTTGGGAGAAAAGGCTGCCATAGGATGTGAAACGCACACAGATACACATATACAGACACCAGACACACTATACCAGCACACAAAAACTTCAGTATCACAAACACTGTGTTCTTGGCTTGCAAAAGTCTGCTTTCACAGTAGCAAACTTGAGATGAGTGCTTATTTTAACACTAACATTTTGTTGGATTTGAGACCTGGCTGGCAAAAGGTATGATTAGAATAAGGCAAAGATTCAGCATTTGCTGTCTTATCCAGCTCTCGAATACTATACGGCTGAGACCAAGACAAACTGAATGAGCACAGAGTGAAAGAGGAACAATGCTCTTTTCTCATTGCCTTGCAGAAGAACTGGCTTGTTCCAGTGGTGCTGGATGGGATCCTGGAGGAAGGATGCTGGAGTGTGATTGGCTTGGAGAGAAAAAGTGGACTGACTAGGAGTTAGGTCACCAGACTACGATTTAAGGTGGCTTTTCTCTGCCTCTTCTTTTTGTTACCTTCCACGTGGAAGCTAGGAATTACACACTGATGTTTTATTCAAATGCTGGGTGCCACTGTGGCTTCAAATGCCTGAGATCATGAGATGCTGCCAGAATGTAAATCATGATATAAATGTATATTTACATTGAAGAAAAAAACTGCCAAGAGAGAGCTGAACTTGATTTAAAAATAAAACAAATTAAAATCCATAGAAACTGGGTGTTTAAATCCTATGGCATAGATTAATTATTAGATTCCTCTTGCAGAAAAAAACAACCATCTGAGACTCCAAGGAGATTTTCTTCTGCAGGAACTATCAGAAAGAGGCTGTTTATAGATTTCAGTCTTAAATATGAAAGTTGCATGAATTATAAATGCAAAATAAATGAGGATTTCAAACTTTTAGAGCTAGCAAAATATTCAAGGGAATGCTTCCAGATCTGGAGAAATGTTGTTCTCTCATCTTTATGTTACATGCCGGAAGACAGGTTTTCTACAAAAAATTAAGAACATGAAATTTAGGTCTTTAATCAATAACACTAAAAATACTTTAAAAAGAGAGATTCACAGTCAGTAAGAAACTTTAGTGCTAAAACTTAGGCAATACTGAGTTTTAACCACATGCTTATTGTGCATTACAATGTGATGCATATTGAGAAATGACAATGCAATTTTAATTTGATGACAATACCAGAATAAAGAAAGAGTTACATAGGTGAAGTGCAGCAGAGCAAAGACAGGATCATGCATTAACAGGCTATGGAGTATGGCGTGGGAAAACAGAAATAGAAAAGCTCTTGCATTTCTAATGGTGTAGTAATTGACTGAAGTTTTCCTCTTACTAATCCATTTCTATTAATTTTTTGTGTTAAATTCTAGGGCTGTGAAATAATTTATAAAGTTATGCAGATGGCACTAAGATAAAATTATATTAAGCTGAAACCATCTCCAAACTTTGTAATCCTTGGATTAGTTCATTTCTACAGCTTTTCTAAACTTGACCTATGGTATTAATAGATTCCATGGAGGAGTTTAGCACAAGAGTATTTTTCCATGTCTCCAAGCATTCACTGAATTAAAAATATGAACAAGTTTACAGGGGTTAAGAATACTATTACTGTCTGCTGCTGGTAAGTGCTTGCTGTTTCTAATCAATTAAAGAATTATAATTGTTCATTGCTTTTCAGAGCTTCCTTTCTGCAAGAAAATTTGGTGGACATTCACATGATACCAATCTCACATGCTTTATCTTAGCTGCACTGCTCTGAGCTGTCAGTCCCAGCAATTCCAGCAGACAACGGGGCATCCCATCTCCTGCCTCAACAGCTCTCACCCTGCTGCCTTCAGGTCCACTATGTGCTCTTTCAGCATCCTTTTTCAGCCCTGCTTCCTCATGGGATAAAGCCTGGTGGCTTACTGAAAGTCCAGTTTCTGCCATTTGCTGTTCTTCTCCTCCTCCAGTCCTGGTTTGCTGGGGGTTTAGTATTGCTTTGGGATCATGCTGGGCTAAGTAGTGGAGACTAAACCAATTCAGTCTCAAACAGTACCTGTGTTCAGTTATCCCACACCAGAAGGAAGAAGAGGAAGCTCTTGAAAAGCAAACCAACACAGCATGCTGCCAAGGTCAGAGCAGCATCATGCCCAAGGTAATCTCACCTATATGAGAAAACTTTCTGAGGGTACAATGAATCTCTACACTCTAAGCATGTGAAAAATAGTTCAGTCCGTGGCATTTACCTCTTAGAAAACTGAATGGGTTTCTGCATTACCAGTCCCACATAGAGGCAGCATCAATCCTCTGGGACTCTAAAAACTAAAGCCTTAACTTTCAGTTTAAAGGGTTTTGTTTCAGCACAGATGAGGACATTTTCTGCAGTTTCTGATCTATCTTTGGAGGGCCCTTTTTTCTAATTGCACTTCTGAAGAAAATAGTTAGCAAAAGCTGACATCATTTAATTGTGTAATGTCTGAAAGTCACTTCATACCATTTAGGAAAGACATTGGTTTAATCTATCTTTTTTTCTTTTTTAATTAAATTTGTCACGGTGATGTATTTGTGTTATTAAATCATCTTGAATTTGCAAGAAGATTTTAAAAAACAATATATTTTTAGAATGACTCATTTTCAATCAATCAATTGAATGGGCCTGCCAGGAGAAAGCAGCCTGCAGAAGGCACAGCAGGGACAGCATTCTCCCAGGAGAGGGATGCAGGCAGATACGGTTTTCTGCAGCGTGCACTGCATTAATCCTCCACCTGAATTATAGTAAGGGCAAAAGTTAAAGGTAAAAAGCAACTTAGAATGTCTTAGCACCATCAAAGAGAAGGATATTTTCATTGTCTGATAAAAGTCATTATTTTTTATTTTAGAAAAGTGATGGTGAACATCATCTGCTCTAACAGGTTTATAACCTGCACCCAGCTATGGACAAACCCTATGCTTGGAAAAAAAAAGAGCTGAAACCATGTTCTGTGCTTTGGAACTGAGACAGACAGGATCAAGTTTAGAAGATCCTTGCTTTGCTCAGTGCTTGACAAAGTCCCCACTCTTGGCTTATCTATCCTGCTTCTCTCACTCCTCTCCTGATAGTTTTACAGAAGTCAAAACAATGCTCAAGAAGACCCTGGCTTCATAGCTGTGCTCCAAAATCCACTGAATCTACATAGTTCTCAGAACAATGTACAGATCCCTTTGCTTTCCAGGGTCTTTGTCTCAGACTCTTGCAGCCAGAAAGTAAAAAATTATTGAAGATGAGTTTTGGAAGAACTTCAGTAGCCAGTACTGAGTGGTTTGTCCAGCAGCTCTGAAAAACTGTTCCCCATGGTTAATAACTTGTCTTGAAAAGTGGGGACCACTGTATTTTGTATACCTGTTAACTTGTCCTCCATGGACTGCATGTGAAAAAAAAAAAAAAGGTCTAGCTACTACTTTGTGAAAAAGAGTTTTCTTGCCTTGAATTTCCTTATTCTACATTATTTCCATAATCAGAAGAAAATTGTATTTGTCCTCTCACACTTTCACATGACAAACACTCTACTTACAGATGTGGAGAAAGAGTGACGATTCGCCTCTCTTACAGTGGTGTTCAGCTTCATTTTCACCTTGTTTCACATCTTTTCTCTGAATGTCACCACTGAGATTTTGAATGAAGCTTAACAGATTTTTCAGGCCAAGTAATCAGGAAAAAAGGTTCAGCGTTTCTTAGGTAGCTTTGAAAATTACAGTTTTGAAATGCCATTCTGAATAGGCTTTACTGCCTCCAGATATTTTTATAGATAGTAACATGAAGTTACAATTTCACATTAGTGCTTTCTTTATAATTTGTAGGTATCTGTGGCCTTTGTAGGTAAGGTGAAACAATAAGTAATGTATTTCTAAGAGAATGAGTGTGTTTTCTTGAAAACGTGAAGTATTCAAAGGACCAGGGTTTTGCAGAAGAGAAGAAAATTCAGCTTTGACAAAATCACCTTGCAAAATAAACCCCCTGAAATCTAGTTCTAAATTTTATGTACCCTAGTCTCAGTAAATTTCAAATTCAGAAAGTAATAAGACCAGCATCAGGAAAATATTTTCTACTCTTTGTGATTTACTATTAGCAATGATGGTACTTTTGTAAGGTCATCATTAAAGATGCATTCACTTCTGTGCTTCAGGAAGGGAATTCTGTGTGTTCTAGTGTATGGAGGGGGAAAAAAATCCCCATATTTTCAGCCCGTTATCTGTGAATCAAATTTGAATTGTCTGAGGAGTTTCAAGAAAAATCAGGTAATTGCTTTCCAAGGGTTGATCCGTTAAAATCTGTCACCAAGAAATGTTCCTATGCTGACCATTGTGTTTTACTAAGCCTGAGCTGCTCAGAAACATCCACTGCAAAAAACCATAGCCTGTGAGAAGTTAGCTGAAGTGTCAGCGTGAAGGTATCTTCATTCATGGACAAAAAAAACAAAGTAAGAATTTGCTTTACTTGGCTTATGTCATAGTCTGCCAGCACGGTCACAGTGAGTTGAGAGTTTGAAGAGTAATTATCCCCAAGATCTCCAGTAAAACACTAGATGATGCTCTGTATTATTTCAGCTATATGATACAGGTGTATGATCCAGCTGTATGATACAGGGCAGTGAGTTCAGGAGTGTTCCTCACCGAGCACCAGCCAAAGCCAGTTCTGCCTTCAGAAAGCCCAGGAATGATTTGAGATGGATCAACTGGCTCAAGGTTTATCGTTCATCTTTCTGAACCAGACAGCTTATCTCCCGCTTTCTTTCACTCCTTTTCCACCCCACCTGTTTCTCCACGCCCTGCTGCTCCCTTTGGCACAGCTTAGGTATTCTCCTGATGTGGGTCCTCGTTAGTGCTCTATCCATGAGCCTGTGCCAATCAGTGGAGCTGATTCCTGTCACCTTCAGGCTCCTGTGATAATCATTTTGCTTGGTATCCTCACAGTTGGTACTCTCTCCAGCACCTTGGAGCACCAGCCGTATTAATGGGAATTGCATTCCTGCAATACAAGGAAGTCTTGGCACTCAAAGGACAAGTGCATTCAACAGAAAGTGGCAAACAACTAGTAACTTTAAGTTAGATTCAGGACCACTTTGTGCTGTTTCCCATTCCTTTGACCTGTTTACAGGGTTTTTTGTGATCTCTGCTGCCCCTCACAAGGCGAGGGCATAAAAGATACTTGTTCCTTGTGGGATAAAGGTGGGGTTTTCACCCTTGCAAGATGCCTGGCTTTTTGAGCATCTTTCTTTTTCGTCTTCAGGGAAGTTTCCAGTCATCTTACAAAAAGGTCTTAAAGAACAGTTTCAGCTGGTTCTGAACTCCCCTCCTGGCATGGCTGAGCAGCTGAACAGAGAATCAAGTCAGGAACTCTTGCCTACTGCACAAGATCTAATAATGTGGTTTAACCCGAGTAGGCAGGTAAGCACACAGCCGGTCGCTCACTCCCTGCCCAGTGCGGTGGAGGAGAGAATTCAGAAAAACAAGTTTGCAAGCAAGGCTAGACAACTCTGCATACAAATGGTTTGGATGTGGCCCATTGGAGAATGGGCCTTGCTCCTGTCTAAAAACTGCAGCATCTCTAGACACCGGGGAATCACAGCCAGTTCTTCAGGAGTCCTGAACTTTTAGGCTATGTAACTTGCTATGGTCAAATAAGAAATCAAAAGGTAAGGTCTGACCTGAACCCATACCCTCTCAAGCAGAGACACTGACAATCTTTTTTAGCACCGAAATTTATTTTCAAGTAGACCATAAAAGGCTTCTGAGGAGAAAAATCTGCTGAAGGAAACCATTCTGTAGTGGCACACAGACAGTGTGATATTCCCAAGATGGGAAGAAACTCTGACAAGCTTCTGATGAGGGACAAGCCCTCTGTGAGTATCAGATGTGGCAGGCTCTCCTTTTGGGATAGCCAAAATGATGATCACAGTGCACTTCTTTCTTGGCCATGTGAGACTGTGGAGCTTCTTAGCAGACAGAGATGTTTTGACCCATCAGTAGCTTAACAAGTTATACCACAAACAAGCATGCTGCAAGAAGGTTGTGACAAAAGCTGACTGTATTACAGAGACTCTTTTCACAGGTAAGTACAGCCACAGAGACTACAGGAAAAAAAGACGTATAATCCTTAGGTCAGCAAACTGGGTGGAAATATTATCTATGTGGATGGTAAAATCATAAAACTCTTGGCCATGTGATGCAGATCTAGAAAAGGCAAGGGTCTTCCTGATGTGGCCTGAAAATCAGGGCATTCCTTCTGATTTATATAAGCTTTACCAAATTCTTCCTGGCACCATTTGGAAAGCACGTCTTATCATAGTACAGCTGCTAATCAGGGCATCTTAGATCTTCCCTGCCCTCACCTCTTCTTCCCCTCTCCCCACCATCTTCTTCATAATATGAACAATATACCTAGCTATGGAAGAGATGGGCATGCCAGGCTGTTCACAGTGATGAGGTCACTCCAGGTTTGAGCAGGAAATCAGAAGCAATTGTGACTGGTGACAGATCCCACAACCACAAACTGGGAGTGAGGACCCTGGTCTGCATACAGGCAGAGCACAGCTCATCGCAAGATTGCTGCTGTCTGAGATGAAGATTCAGTATGTTCTTTGATACCAGGGCAAAGCCCTTTGGATATTTTGAAATTGAAGCTGTCAAGTGAATCAGTTTGTTTTGCCACTTTCATGCAAAATAGGAGCTTTCACAAGCAATTCCCTGATGAACTCCACTGAAGGATGGTGACATTGATTGTTCTAGATGTGTGCTGGCCTCTCCTGAGCCACAATACCACACTTGGAAGCAAAACCTGAATGAGAACAAAGGGTTTGTATTCTTCTATAAGATAAAGACACTGGGGTCAGACATCCCCTTGAGAGAAACTGAAGATTATTTCAACAGGCAGTCTTGGAAACTGTGAATGGGAAACTGAATATCCAATATACCTATATATATAGGTATAATATCCAACAACCTATATATATAACCTATGTTTGAGGAAGTTTGGGAGATTCAGAAAACTACAAGGGTTGCCACAAATCACTCTTCTGCTTGAAGATGTATATTTTTCCCCAGTTAATTTGCCCAAGTACAGTGATTCAACCCACACAGAATAATGCTGTGAGCAGAGCATGGACCTTCCTAGCTGACAGCTACGGAAAACAGTTTCCTTAGTCTTAGTTTAGTCCTGGCTACTAGCCAGTTCTTCAGGCAGCTGAAATTTCTCCCTGTTCATGCAGAGGTCACTGGTCCTTCTGCTGCCATTCTTTATTCCCATTCATTAATTTTGTCTCTTTTCAACTAACAAGGATGAACAATATCACAACCAAAACCTGATGCAAGAGTGCAGTTTTTGCACATTATTTTAATAGTGGTACAGAGCAAGCAGATTAATCACTGCACTGGAAACAAAATTGCAAAAATACTTTTAAAATACCAGCTTTTATAATAATTGGTACTTAGAAAACCCTCATGGGAAATCCATTGCTTAGTTCATCTTGTAGAGTATATAATTAATCCTTCAACCCTTACAGTATTACATGTACCAGAGTCAGATCCAGCAGAGGCATTGAAGTGTAAGGCTATACTCATCAGTGAGATTACTTGCTGACAGCCTTTTTTCACCTCAATATCATTATTGCTTGCCTTCGTCTTTCAGTACAGGGAAGTAGAGTTTGTCCTGGTTTTGGCTGAGNGAGGGGGGGTGGGGGGTGGGGATGAGCAAGTAGCAGAGTGGTGCTCGGTTACTTGCTGGGGTTAAACCACGACA
>VXBL01004482.1:30787-51309 GCA_013400195.1 Aramus guarauna
GGAGCTTTCCAGCCACTCTTCCCCAAGCCTGTAGCATTGCATGGGGTTGTTGTGACCAAAGTGCAGGACCAAACCAAAGTGCAGGACCTGAATGTGCATGTGCTTGTGAAGCTGGAGAGTGCTGTGTGTGTGCTGCACTAGTGACCTTCTGTGTCTGCCACCCCATGAGGAGGAGACGACTTGGCCGTCGGTGCTTGTGTTTATGTGTGTCCTGTATGTGGGTGCTGCTGAAGGCAGTGCCTTGTCTGTGACAGTGCGTGTGACCAGACGTGTCAGTGTCCTCTGTGTGTGTGTGTCTGTATATGTCTGGGATATGTGCTCAGTTGTTCAAACATGCAAATGGGAAAGCAGCAGACACATGACACATCTTGGGCAGAGACCCTGGGTCCCTGGGTACTGGGCTGGTCTCCAGCATCCAGGCAGTAGTGACTCCTGGGTTGCTGGAGGAGGTAGTCATGCTCCTAACATCACTTAACAAACTCCCTTGGCAGTACATGGCAAAACTTGCAGAGAGGAAACCAGTTCTGCTAGTCACTTTGTACACTGGATTTAGAGTCCTTGCTTCGCCACAAATGTGACTTGTATTGATGGCACCTGGGATCAGAGTTTGATGTAGCTGTACTTGACGCAAAGTGGCTTCTCACCAAAGGCTGCCCTCTTCAAACATGCCAGGATGTATAGAAACATAGAATTGCTTGGGTTGGAAGGGACCTCAAAGATCATCTAGTTCCAACCCCCCTGCCATGGGCAGGGACACCCTCCACTAGACCAGGTTGCCCAAAGCCCCATCCAACCTGACCTTGAACATTTCCAGGGATGGGACCTCCACAACCTCTCTGGGCAGCCTGTTCCAGTGCCTCACCACCCCCATGGTAAAGAATTTCTTCCTAAACATCTAATATAAATCTACCCTCCTTTAGCTTAAACCCATTACCCCTTGTCCTATCACTAAACTCCCTGATAAACAGCCCCTCACCATCTTTCCTGCAGGCCCCTTTCAGGTACTGGAAGGCCACAATTATGTCTCCTCAGAGCCTTCTCTTCTCCAGGCTGAACATACTAAGATGAATATACCAAGATCCCTCTACCCCAGATCACAATATGACCCCCAGTACCACCACCCACCCATTCTGACAGCCATCTATTTCACCAGTTGTCTCAGTGATTTAATCTGGGTGACCAAATCTCCTCCAGAAGCCATGAAAAATCTTATTTCCTTCCAGCTCACTCCGAATGAGAAATCCTCAGACAGTATGGAAATTCTGCTATTAACCTAATCCACCCAGTTGACATTGCAGGAGCTGTTTCTGCCTCTCTCCCCCAACTCATATGTGTCTGTACTTAGCTTGACTTCACCAACCCTCAGTTACCTGTGTGGGCAAAGGGGTCTTTGGCCAAATGGTTAAAGAGAGGAAAGCAGAACCATTATTGCCAGAAGTTATCTCAGTTCTGAGCCTGAAGTAGCACGCAGGGGAGACCCAGATCTTCTCATTCCTACAGCCATCTTCTTTCAGGAAGCCGATTTATCAGCAGATCAAACCAGACAATATGGAGAACTAAGTCAAAATAGTGAATAGCCATCAACTTACCTCTTGTCCCATCTTACAGTACACCACACACCATATTAAGCAGTTTCCAGCCTGTAAGTTGTTTCCAGCCTGTGGATCCTTTCCCATCAGTTTATTTCCTCGCACGAAAGGGTGCTTTCCCTAGCACCTGTAACCTACGCTGCCCTGAACAGCAAGCCAGGGCACTCTTAGAAGAGGAAGAGCCCACTGCTTTGGCTGGTTCAATACATCTGGCCATAACCCAGGACACTTGGTGACAGAAGCAGCTGGAGGAGGTTTCTGTGTGCCACCCAGAAGAGCCCAGCTCTAAAGCATGAGGAGAAAGGATGCAGTGAAGTGTTCTTTCTCTTACCTCGCACTTACCCATGCTTTTAACCTTCTGTGAGGCTCTTTGTGGTGGGAAAACAGCTTCAGAGGCTCTTCACATCAAGCTCAAATTTCCAAGGGAAAAGAACAGCAATATTGAGATTGTGGCCTCCAAGATCTCTCTGTGCTCAGGGAGCAGACAAGCAGTGCTTTCCCAGAAAGGCTATTAAAAATATCAACACATCTGTTCACATTGTAGCAGAAGAAAAAGCATTGAGCACTCTTGGTTCTCTCCCCACTCTGTCTTTTGCTCCCAGCATGCATATACTAGCATGTTTTATGTCCAGCTATGAATTTATTTTGATACAAATCGTCATTAAGGAAGCCACACGCCCTCCCCACAGATGTGGTTCGTCTCTCAGCATCTCAGCAAAGCCATCTAAGTCACTGACAGATTAAACAGCCTTGGTCTGAGGCAGCCACGGGCTGAGGATTAGAGCTCTCTCCCAGCAAGCTGTACTAGCCAACAGAGTGCTTGCTGTTATGGGTGTTTAATAAGTCTCTAGAAGTGGGAGGCAATCTTTCCACAACATGTTTGACTTCAGAGTTCTGATTTTGTAATTATATGTAGTAAGTCCTATAATATTGTGCCGTTTAATGCTGAAGAGCACTACAGGAGCTATGGAAAATTGAATTTTACAAGGAGAGACAAAACCAGCAAAACCCACATATGAATGAATATTGAATACTGCTATTAAAGATCTCCTAACTATGCTCCTCCTGACTGCCACAAACTATGTGACTTTAATTTAGGGGAGTTAGCAAGCTAGTTCTGCAAGGAAAAATCAGGATAGTTGAAAAATTTTGGGATAGGCTATGAGAAAATAGCACAGACAGGAAATTGATATCAAAATCAGAATTAATAGACATGAAGACTCCACTCCAATATACAAAAATTCACAGGAGGTCTCATGATCTGTAGTCTCTGCAAAACTTTGACTGTCGCCATGAATCTTTCTTTAATAAACTCATCCTCAGTAGAATTTTTAACTATGCTGACCTTAGCTAGCTTGAAGCTGGAATGATTGCCACCAGCTGTGTGATCAGTATGATGGGGAAAAATAACTCCTCCATTTATATGTGACATTTAAGATATTCATGAGCCTGCATTCAAATATAGAGATCTAAAAATAGGCTCAAGGTTGATAACAAAAATAAGATTGTTACTGACAACTGTGTGCTTAAGGAAAAAAGAAAAATCTTCAAGAGCTGCTAAAAAGCCCATCACATTCAAAGCATGAGTTTCACTCAGAGAATACATTTAAGTCTACAGCTTTTGAGAGCCATTCCCTGACTACCTGAATAAGCCTCTACCAGCACAACAGTGGTTTAACCAAACCCCTTCCTGAGTAAACTGGAAATGGAAAGACACGAGTGAATGGATACACAGCCGGACTCTCTCCTCTCACAGGCTATCACACAACAAGGTGGCTCCTTTGAGAGACAGAGGTCCTAGAGCTCTTCCTGGTCCTACCCCAAGCTCATTGTCCACCAGGAGAGCTCCCTCATCACAGACATCTTATGAACACCCGTAATAAATCCTCTGCCTCAGTGACAGGTCTGGCATGAATGAAATAGCCCACTAATCCATTCCTTAAGGAAGGACAACTAGGGATCACTATTTTATAAGAGACATACTGGTAAAGCTGAAGGCACCTCACAGAGGAACCTGACATTTTATTCTGTTTATAGAGCAGGAAACTGGGGCCCTGGGTGACAAAGTGACTTGACTGAGATCAGTAGGAGACTGAGGAACACTTCCTATATGATTATTGCTGTCTGACTTAAAAAATAATTTCTCCCAGCACTCTTGCATGCAGCAGAGAATGCTGTTTTGAGTTGTCTGACTCCTAGAACAGTCACAGAGAAATCTTCTTCATGGATATACCTACCTGCAGAAGAAAGTTATTCCTTGAGGGTCTTTTCTCCCTGAACATGCTATACAGCACTTCAACTTTTACTGGTCTAGGTCCTGCTGCCTCCTTGGGACTGCCAGAGACCATACCTACCTGGAGCAACTTCCAGAATCCCAGATATGGCAGCTCCTTCCCTCTGCCACAACAGCTCTGTGCTAGGCAGGCCAGTAACTTCTAACAGGATGACAAGTGCTTTTTTTTTTTTCCCCTCAGTTGCAATCAGAGGAAGCTGGCTTGCATTCAAATGCTAAATAAGGTTGCATACAGCAAGTCATTTTCCATACTTGACCCATTGTATGGCCCTCCATTAGACAGGCTGCTGCATATTCATAAGAACACTTCATTTCCTTCCTAACTCCTAGCTAAGTTACACAGAAGAAACTCACTCCTACCTCCTTTATGAAGCAAACAATATTAAGGACTGCAAAGATGAGTGGTGCAGAAATTTAAGATGCTCTCAAAAGCTTCATTTGGCCCCTGCTGTGCAAAGACCTGCCTGCTTACATTTTCCATAGCAACAAAAATCTAGCTCAGCCTGTTCCGTAAAATTCTTTATGAGGATCAACAAAAGCTAGAGGCAGGATGGCTGGGCCAAAGCTGGAGCTGCTTACGTTTAAAGTAATGGTGCTAAAAGAGTTCTTGTACATGCTGCTGTAAAGGCATGAATTGGAATGGTAAGTGAGCACAACAGCTGAGAGGAGAAACTGATGTGAGAATATGGTGGGATTTGGGCTGACAAATGCATGAAGAGGCTACCAGGTCACCTGAACACTGTTTGCTCTGAGATCACTTAGCCCAGCCTGTGAGGAAAATAGACAACCTGAAAGAGGCTGTGATAGAGTCTCCCCCTAATCTTTGGGAGCCCAGAATCTAATAGGGTGTCTGCAAGCCCTAGCTCCAGGTCAGCAGTGCTCAGAGGTTTCCACAGACACAGAGAAAGAGCTGAAACAGTCATCTTACACATACTTTCAAAGTCACCACCAGCTGAGAAAACATAACCTTCACTAACATATAAATGGCAAATGCTTCTGCAAGCAGCTTGTCCCCACTTCCATTCCTCCCTTCTTACACAGATCTTCTCCACACCTTCAGGCCACCAGCAAGAAGAAATCAGATGATGTTTCCCATTCCTCAACATGGTTATGTGAGGGATCCTCAGATATCCAGTGCTGTCACCTGCTGCTTATGGCACATTCTCTCCTTGAACCTCTGATTCATAAGGGTTTGTTATAGCCATAGTCATTTTACCTTTTCCATCCCTGCTTTAAGGCTGTGATCTGAAGGCAAGGTAAAAGCAATGTTCAGGAGAAGGCAATGCAGTCTGATGTCTCGCTTTGCAGAGTGGCTGGTCACGTGGAACGGCTCTGCACCTCCACCAGTAAGGCTGCAAATTAAAGTCAGCACCACAGGCAGAGCCCCAGTTATCTTCACTGTCTTTCTACACCTCTTTTGTTCACGTCTGAAGGAAAACAGATGTCTGACTGGCAACAGCAGCTCCAGACACCTAAACAGACCTTTTCTTCTTGTCTTCCACCCTATCTCTTTAATATTGTCTATAGGATTGCCAGACACGGCTTTTCCATAGCCGTGTCTGGCAAATTTTTCAGCAGCTAAATAGAAGGGAACAAGGGATAAAGATAAATGACAGCCACATGCTATAATGCACATTGCAAACACTTTATCTTTGTTCACTTCTTCTTCTGTCTTTGACAAAATGTTAAAAGATTTAATTCTGGGATTTTCCCCCACGCTCACTCTGACAGAGGCTAGCAAAAATAATAGCACAGAACAGACTGGGCTGACATCCCAGCTCCATATCTAACATTGGATCAGTAGCCATGGCTTTCGCTAACACCCACATCCCCAGTCTACATAATGCGAACTTTGACACCTGCTTTTCTTCAATAGCTTTTCTATCTGCCTGTGCGTGGCCTCCTGGCCCACGTTCACAGAGCACCCTCACCATGGTCCTTGACAGATTCTCCTTCCTCTGTTCCTACCATGCCCTGTAGAGAGCCAAATCATCCCCTCACTCCCATCCGAGTATTTAGGCATGGTGAACCAAACCCAAGGGACCTTCTCCACTGTAGGGTGGGTTTGGGCCTGTTCTGCACCAGTGAGAAGGTGAGCGCAAGCATGAAGGAGGTGAGAGAGAGTGAGAGTGCAGGGCTCTTTCTGGGTCTCAGTAAGAAATGTCTGGCAAAAAATGGCTTAATAAAATAGCTATTTTAATAAGACAGAATAAAAAGAAGAATGTAGACAGAAAGTAAATCTTAGGTCAGATGCTCTGAACCCCATGGTTATGCAGTATCGAATGGACCCTGGATGGATTTTCCCACGGTGTGCTGTGCTGATCCCATCTGTGGAGAGAGGTTCCTCCATTTTAGTCAGAGGAAAACCTCTCTGTTCAACATTTATACTGTCAAACAGAAAAGATGTCTTCATGATAACTTCTTGCTGCTCTGTCAGGTAACGGCAAGGCCGTGCAGGTGCAGTAATCACTGGTGCCAAGTGGGAGCTGCCTGCAGTTACAGTGAGCTGGCTGGGTTATCCTGAGCCAAGGGATCGTGCAGCACAACACCAGCGTGACGGACACGCTCTATGTGCGGCACCGCACAACACAGCGCAGTCCTCAGCGTGCTCAGGTTCGCTGTGTTGTGGATCACTAACATCGTTGTAAGTTGAGGGACATACAATGGTCTCCTGATCACAATCACGGCAGGGCCCCTCCAGAAGCAGTCTGTCTCATCACCGTGCTGGCAAGTCCTGTATGCTCTTCTCCTTCCACCTTTTCCACCCTGTGCTTTGCATCTTATATTTGGTTCACAAGCTTCTGTATGAAGCAATATCTTCTTCGCAAGCTGATTATATGCCAAAATAGAATCATTGCCTTCAACATGGGGTCCTTTACACCTGCTATAAGATTTCTACCATAAAAACCTAATTTCACAACTACTCATCACTAATTTGATGTCATTAGATCAGTCCTAAGTCTTAACTAGCCCCTAGAGCAGGCCTGGTTTTGTTGTGTGCTTTTTAAATTCTTTTGACTAGTAGGAACTGCACTTCAGGTAGCTGGTACACATAGAAAGAGCTCTCTGCCCTGGGAGGGACATCCTTTTGTTCTGAAGGTGTTTTATGCAGTCACTGTAGTAAGTTTGGCTTCGATGAGCTGGTGCCCTAGTTTAATTCATTTTTACTTTGTTCCCTAGAAATTACCTCTAGTGCACAAACAAACTGCTTGGATTTGGTTTGGTAAAAACCAAGTCATTGCTTTATGAAACATCTTGTAAATATGAGAGCCTTTGGGGTATTTAAATAAAACATCATTAGCGGTTTTATTTTTATCATAATTTTCAGAAGAAGGTTATTTCTTGCCATGGAGGCTCTTGTTCTCAAAAGGGTTATTGCTGTGCTGGGAATCATATTGACCATAATAAATTAAAACAACAACAACAACAACAACAAACAACAACAAAAAAAACCCACAAAGCAACGAAATAATCACAGACCAAAAATGAGAAAGAAAAAAAAATTAGAATTTTTAACTCTGCTTTCTGCTGACTGCACAACACATGTATGTCAGACTTGCATAGCTCCTCTGCATTTTCTCCACTCTGGCCTTGTGCACCCTGGGTACCTGGGCCATGTACAGTTGTGTCATGGCTGAAGGTCTCACAGAAAGTTGCTAAAAGATTTTGGGTCTTGTTTCTCTGATCAGCTGCTGGATGAAATGTTGGTGCAGAGTCACATTAGGCATTCAGCAGACAAAGTAAAGATTGCCACAAAAATTCTCCTGCTTTCAGAGTATGAAATCAGAATTACTGTAGAAAGCTCAGGAGCCAAGCTTGGCAGGGCCTGAGAAAAGTAATGGCCTAACCAACAAATCAGGTCCTGCTTGTTTTCTAGTATACATTTGCCCAGAAAAAGGGCCAGTGAATCCACAGAGCACAACTGAGATTTCACTGAAGGCGGCTAAAAAAAGATACAGGCAGGCTGCCTAAATTATTTTCTTTCCCCAGATAAATATTTGCAGGGAAAGAAAATATTTTTCAGATAGAATTATAAATATCCTGAGATAACTAATGACTGAGGGAGAATGCAGGGAACAATCAAGCCTATATGATGCAACAAAGGGTGTCTGCCTAGAACAAAGCAACAAAAAATAGAAGAATCTACAGTTACAGACAGGTTCCATAAAACCGTCAAAATCTAGATTTCTAGACCGGTCAGGACCAGTGGCAAAGGACAGAGCATTAAACATAATGAGAAGGAATAAACAATTCATGGCACCAGAAGCCAGAGGCGGGCATTACCCAGTAGGATAAATTAAGGAGAGATTTTTGTTCTATATTTTGAGGTAGGTGATGCCACTCTGGGCATTGCAAACTCCAAATGTATGTGAGTGCATATGGAAGAACAAAAACTTCTCTTGTATGTTACAGGCATGTGTTGACTGAAAAGGAATGATTAGAACAGATCATAGGTGTATCAAGACAGCAACATGTATGTAGCAGTTTCTTAAGCCCATCACAAACCAGGAAGACAGGAAAATTGTTGTCTGTACTGCCCATCCCACAACCCCTAGAAGCTCTCTTCAGCCAGTACCTGCCGGTGGACAAAAACATATCAGGTATGAATAGATCAGAGTTGGCTGCTGTCAACACTCTGATTAGAAGTCAGTGCATCAACACATTCATCTTTTGTTTTAGAAGTGCCAAAAAATACAATAGTAAAGAGGCTAAAATTTAAGAGTGACAGTGAGGAGGCGAGATCTGATGGTAGTGCTGTCCATCTCCCACAAAGTATGATATAAAATTCAAACATCTCTATTCTTTACAGTGAATCAGAGCAAATGTGATTCAGTTTTGTGCAAATTAATTAGGACTGGAAGTCAAGCAGTTAAAAGCATAACCTAGCCCACTAGGTTTGTCCTGGCAGCTAATACAGACATCCACTTGTCCTTATGAGAACTGGAAAAAGCATGTGGTCAGTGGGGTAATAAATTGGACAGCATCTCCTAAAACACAAGGGGCATTGTGATCCTCCAACTAGAACCAAAATACTACAAGGAAAGAAATGCTACAGGACACACTTCACTGGAAACATTTTCAGCAGCACTGGAGATCACAATTGTACATTCACAATTGCAATAAAGTGTAATTAGATTGTGAATTTGCAAATGTGCATTTACAGCAACACTGGCAAAGAAACTCAGAACACTGAGGCCTAAACACAAAAATGCTTGGATGGAAAAGAAGTATCTTGCCTTTTGTTAATAAAGATTCAGCAATTTTTCCATTTGCTATTTCGAAGAGATTGCCAAATCATTTTAAGTCCAGCATCTGCTCTGTGGCATCCTCCACTTCCACTCTGCTCCTTTCTCAGCCTCATTTCTTAATAAAGAGGGGATGTGAGTGAGCTACAACAACTGGGAGACACCGAGGTGATGTGTGGAAAGGAGACCAAGGGAGCGGTGAGGGGCATGCAGACNTGCAAAGGGGAAAGAAAATGAAATTCAGAGAAGCCAAGTTATCACTAGTCACTGCGTTACAGCAGCAGAGACCAAATTCACGTCACCACCGCATTATAACCTTTGTATCTCCCTCTCACAAAACCGAAAAGTAAAAATAGTCAAGACAGATGTGGTGGGAGTAAGTGGCAAAGCACACTGTTTTGATTGGAAACTAGGTTCAAAGAGAGCTGGGGAAACACACGTTACCTGCCACCCTCTCCCAAGTTCTGTAACTCAGACAGAGATTATTGCTACAGATGTAACAAGGAAGAAGCCTGGGTACTGCTAAACATCTTACATTGTCTGGAAATGACAACAACAACTTCATCACAGCTTTGTTGCTTTAACTGCTTGCTGGGTTTTCCTTGCACCTTAGGTAAAGCAATTTGTTCAAACTCACTCCTGCCACATTTTCCAGTCTGCTGGGACGAGCAAACCAGATGTGCTAAAGCGAGTGGTATTCACATGCAGATGAAAGTCTGAAGCTATTAATTCAAAAGGCATCCTTAAATTTCACCTCCAAGCAGAGATCCCACGACAGGGTGCCCTGTTTAGCTTGCCATTAGCTAGTAATGGTTACACATTAAGCATGAAATAGAAGTCAGTAAAATCTTCGTGACCATAATATTTAGAAGCAAGGGACTCATAACCACAAATTAGAGAGCAGTGGGGACACTCATTTTTAAAGAAGTTCTGTTCCCAGCTTGGCTTCCAAAGCTGAACTTTTAAGAGGAAAGTAGACAGCAGATAATCCAGCGAAACCCAGCATCTCCCAGCAAAGGATCCAAATGCACTGTGGCCCTTTGGTCATAACCATTAGGCTTTTGGAAATTCCTGAGTAGGTTTTCAGTGTTCACTGGTAGCCAACTCCTCCCATATCTCTCACTGAAACTGGAGATAGTGAGCCTGGGGGTAATGGGTACATCAGCAGCCAATCTGAAGAAACCTCACAAAATCTTCTTTCAATGAGAACCATTACGTGATGGTGTGGTCAAGGACACTCACACGTCCATCACAACGGATGGTCTGAAGGTATCTAGGCACAGTCTTTTCTCCACTGCAGCACAGATCCTTTGGGAATAAGGCTCATAAGCTCTTCTCGCTGCACCCCAAGCTGTGTGACATGGTGCCTTTCAGTGTAAGAGGTTGGATCCATAACGAGTGAACAAGCCCATACCTCTGCAGATTGGCAGCTTACTTCTTCATAAATGGGTAGTAGGAGAAGAAGCAGTGAAGAGCAATTCGATTTAAGGGCAGCCATCCTCTGAAGCCACTGAAGACCATTTCCATCTCCTCATGTTACTCAAAAGTTTCCCTCCTCAACTCGCCCCCGCCCCCTGTATACACACTCATCGGAAAGCTGGCAGTTGTCTCTGAAGAGTGCCTGCTTGCTGAGCGCTCCCACTCTGTTCACCTGCAGAGAGAACATCTCTGTTTGGTCAGACCAGTGGTCCACTCAGACCAATCCTGTGTCCAACAGAAGTCATTCATGGATACTGATGAGGAGAATAGGGCAAAAAGCATGAACACAGAGAGATCCTCTCCTTTTCACATCCCACCCTTGAGAAGCTCAAATATTTATCCCAAAGCACCAGGTTCCTTTCAGATGGCTTTCCTGATCTACCGAAATAGCCAGTTTTGACTCAAAGGACAAAGATTTAAACTAGGAAGACAGAATAGGAAGATAAAGTAATGCTAAGTGATACAGAGAAATACTTCATGTCTCATTTGCTACCTAGGGTGGGACCCTACAACAAACAGACTTGCTGCCTATTTTGGGTGCCTTTTTGGATGGAAACCCACTGGCATTTTTGTTCTCAGGTAGCAGACCCCTGCCCTGTCTCTAGTCATGCAGCTTTGCTCTTGCCTGGCACCCCTGCTCAAGGAAGAGCACACAACACAGAACTTTCTCACGCATAGTGCATGAACTATGGATCTCTATGCTCTGTGTTTCTCAGGATATTTTGAAGATCTCACCAATTACATATGTTGTGACTCAGATGCAATGGATGGTGTGGGCAAAATATACCATGTATTTCACATTTGCAGTTGCTTGGAGATTAGAAATATGTGTGCTGTCACCACGTACCTCCTTGTTTGTGAGCTGTATGGGGAGAAGTGGAGCAGAATCCAATTTTGAGAGTGCAAATACCCAGCTATGTACAAGCGGGCACTGGTCTGCATGCCACCTGCAGTTCCAAGATGCCACATTTTACATAAGGGCTAGACTGGGAGATGAATTTTACAGTTGTTTTATTCATATAGTCAGAGGACAGAAATAATGTGAGTGCTTGTGTAGCTTTTGGTTCAGGCCAGGTATCTGGCTGGGGCAAATTACAGTCCCTTCACAGCAGGTTGGAATGTAATTCCCAGTCCCAGCCCTCCTGGAAAAGTGTGCTGTGCAGACCCTCTAAGGTGGATCCACATCAGTTCCCTTGCAACAAGACAAAGGTGCTCCCAGACTAGCTGCAAGGGATTCTTAATTTTTGTTTCCAGAGAACGCTTTCTGTCTCCATCACACTTCTCCAGCAGCAGGGCAGAAGCTCTCCAGTTAACTGGATCTGTCCACACACACATTAAGCAACATTAATACACTGGCAGTGGTTGTTTCCTCCTGCAATTAACTCAGAGAGATTGCATTACCATCAAAGCAGCAATACATGTGCTGCAGGGATCACAGTAGAGCTGGAACAGGCTGCTAGATCCTTAGTGAAGAGAGTGGGAAAAGAAAAGTAGCCAAAAATTGTCATTTGGGGTTGGGATCTGAGAGGCAAGGCAACGTGGCCCTGTCCAGAAGCAAGGATGTGAAATCCCAGTAAAGACTGCTTGAGACTGTTGGCAAAGGACAGCACCTCAGAGCACAGCCACTTGCCAGGCTTGATGCCGGCTCTGCAGGCACACAGCACAGCAGGAAACAACATTGATATACCATCTACTCCTGAACTGCCACGAGCTGGCTGCATGATCCTGCTTTCTCCTGGGCCTCTACACTTTCTGAAAGTGCTTCCACAATCCCTGCTCCCATAATCCTTGGCTTCCCACAGGATGGAGGGTATCTTACACCAGTATAAGCCACATTCTGACAAACAGCTAATGCCCATGGGACCTGTATAACCACATGGCACAGCACGCAGGAAATGCACTCCACTGAATTCTGCAGGGCATATTACAGCTTCATATCCTGATATTTTCAAATGTTGAATAGACACTCTAAGGACTGCCTTAGGTACATTTTCACCTGGGAAGTTTACTGTCCAAAGCAAGAAGTTTCCTTGATGTACTTGTGAAGGAAATTTATCCCGCTTCAAGTATTTTATTTTAACAAGGATTTTTATTGTCCTTCAGAAATGCTGCATCCAGACAACATTTGGGCGATGGATTTTTAGATTCAACCACTTATAATGTAAATCTACAGAATAACTATCTCCTGTGATATAGCTAGAAAGTTTCCTTCTAAGCAACAGTGTTCTGAGAACCATCCAATCACAGGAAAGGCAATTTACAATGAAATGGAGGAGAAGGAAAGCACATGCCTTGTGTTACAATGCTGTTTTTGGCTGACTCTTTCCTATAGGTAATGGAAGCTACCCTTTAGTTCAAAATCACAAGAAGCCACTTGCTAAATATCCCTGTTAAGGTGTTTCCAAATGCAACCTGTTTCCAAATGCATTATAAATTGCGAGAAAGGACTGGACATTTAAAGAGCTAGTTATGGAGTTCTACAGCACAGTGTCATCAGGTGCAGAACTCAGCAAGGCTGGGAAGACAGTGGAAGATGGAAGTGGAAGTGCACTGGGGCCCAGCACAAAATAGTCAAAAACTTCATACCAGTATTTTTGCCTTTGTCTTAACACAATTTGTAGAATCACAGAGATTTTAATGGCAGGTAAGCATATTTGTCTAAAATGGTTTTGTTTATTAAATGTATTAAACTTTAAAAAGGTAGAAATCAAATAAAAATAAAATAACCTATTTAATTTTGTCCACTGAAATTACTTTTGTCCCTCTACAACATGGACATCATCTCAGGGGCTGTGTAGTTCGACAGCTGTTTTAACGCTGTAGGCAAAAAGTGGTCTGTAATGTTGTTTGGCCATACCAAACGTTTTCTTCTTGATTGCCAGCCACAGTCATAGTGTGAATATTAGAAAGGGAGCTTTATATTAGCCCATCTGAAATCCTGCAGATTTTCAACACATTAGGATTATTTACATGAACATAAATAAGCCAATATGAACTGCTGTGCTGGTGGATTTTGGAAATCCCCCAGTTGAGATTCAATCCACAAAAAAATCCCATAACATATTTTTGGACTTTCTGTAAACAACTATAACTCATGTTCCCAAATTTCGTGTAATTTAAAGATAAATTCCTCTGTTGTATTTTTAAAAACACCAATAATATAAAAGAGTAAGAATGCTTCTTCATTATATGAAAATATAGTCAGAACACCTACAAATTAAGAAATGTTCAACATAAGAAACATTCAGCCAGAAATAGTGTGGGTTTTAGGATTACAATTGTCTTCTTCGTGAACTTGATGAAAGTCAAACAGACACGTAACGAAAAACTGTGCTACTGTCTCCTTGGTTTCAACCCTTCCTTCAACAGGCCACCTTTAAACTTGAACAAGGGGGATGACACCTGCCCTACCAGGAAATCTTATCCCAGTGACAAACAGCTCCTGTGCCTGGACCACATCGGTCAATTCCCCAGCACTAATGATCCCATAACTCCCTGGTCTGCTCCTGTCCCCCTGTGAGGGAACATCCATCCCTGGATGCATTCACAATGGAGAGCACAGCCAGCACTGTTTGCTTTGATTCACATGTCTAATTTCCACATCTCCCCTGCCAGATTTCTGTAGCCTGTAAGATCTTTGGAGCAGGGACTGTCTCTATGAGGCACTTCTCAAAGGGAGCACAGGGCTCCTTGACAAAGGTTCCTGGTTGCCATGAGAACATAAATAATAAACATAACAATAAGAATAAAGCACTCTGGCACTGATGAAACATAAAGCAGCACACANATCACCTGAGAACCAAGAGTTTTGGTTTTTATCTTTACTGCCCATGTGCTCTCCTTTCATACCAAAATACATAAATTTATATATTTGTATGCAAGCCTCAAATAAGAACAGGCAGACTTTTCATGTTTCAGTGCAGCTCTTCTGTGTGGTGATAGATCTGTCACAGAAAGTTTATTGCAAGTTTTCAAAGGAATTTTGACTTTTGTATGACCAGGAAAAAACTTTCAGAATAAACAAAACTGACTATTCTAACAAATATTCTGAAAGGTCAGGATCTTAACAAAACCTCTAATGAGATTCAGTCCCTTTCAGAGAAGTAAAAAAGCCTCTTCTATCACTCTGTTCCCTGCAGAACAGCCAGTAGCTCCTGCTAAAAACAGCATGTTAGGCTTCTTGCTTTTATCTTGTGGAGTTTGGCCACTCATGTGCTCTTAATACATCACCAAGAAGGATTAGTCCTTCCAGTTGCAATGGTACTTTTCCAATAACCTACCAGCTATTTTACTTTTTTCACAGTTATTTAACAGCACCAAGCTATTTTAACATGCTTCTCACTTAAAAAGCCTTCATTATAAAAAGTCCCTTTTCTGGACGTTTACTACCAGCATAACTGTCAAGTCAGGCTTTAGAAGAAGAAAATTCTGGTATTTTTTCATCTTCAGTCAGCTTACAAAGGCCAGGACATTTAAAGAGACATGGGCCAGGTGTCTGGGTCAGCTTTCCACTGGCTACTCCTGCATGGAGTTCAGCTCCTTGTGGCTTTATATGACATAGATCCTTAGCATGTAGCAAATCTGAACTTTTCTGAGTCCGAATTACTGTGGCTAACTTGAGCCTCTATGTCTGATTCAAAGCTTTTGTGAATCTTGTTGATTTCAGGTGGCTCCCTAACCCCTATAAAGCCAGTACGTCACAGACCAACAAAGATGGACTCAGTGTATTTCATCAGATTACTTGATATTCAAATGTCAGCCCAGATTTTTTTCATTCTATTAATGACCAAAGGGGGTTAAAGAAGCAACTCCATGTGAGGGTTCTTCCTCCAAGAGGGCACTATACTGGGCTAGAGCTGGGCCTTGGTCCCTTCTCCCACAGCTTGCTGGTTTCAGTTGGGTTATAATGCTGGAGATCGGTTTTGGTGTTTATACCCACAGCCACAGATCAGGAGCTGTATCTCAGTGCTCTTTGGACGTCAATGCTCTGAAGTGTCTTGTTCCAGAGCCGACCTGACAAACATGGATGGTCAGCAGCCTAGCGCTTCATATTCAGTACTCTGTTTCTCTCAGCAGTATCTCTATGATACCTCAGCAGAGGTTTCAGAGATGGAGAGAGACAGCCTCTGATTTTGCAAAGTGTCCATGTACCAGCTTTAACTGTAAGAGCAGCATTAACTGACAGCAGCCATTACATCTGTGTAGCAGCTGGATGAGGATCTGCTCTCAGTCATGCCTGGCATTACTGAAATGCTCAATAAGACAAAAGCACTGTGTTCCCAAACCACTGTGGAAAGCAGTATGGGAGAGGAATTAACCTCTACTACCCTTTAAAACAAACTCTGACTTTTAGGTAGGCCTCTAGAGTAGAAATTAAGAGCTATAGTGTGAATGTCATCAGAAGGACACTATAGACAACTCAACCCAGCAGACAAGGTCTCTAAAGAATTGTAACGTGGTTTAGGCTATTTTAGTTCAGTGTAGCAAATCAATAATCATCTGTGGAGAGCCCTACTGAAAGAGGAAGGACTTGAACTGTGACAGCTAATCAATGCAGAGCCTGTAATGGCAGATACTTGATTATTCCAAAAAGCAAAGGTTGACGATTCCTTCTGTGGTTCAGTATTACGTGCAAGTTTATCTTCAGCAGAAAGGCAACATTAATGCAAGCAAAATGTCATGAGGCCAAAAGAGGAAAGAGCTCCAAGTCTTGCAACAGACATTGTTTTAGTAAATGAGATGGTGTCAAGGAAAATATAGAGAAAGAAGTTGCCCTCAAAAAAGTTCTCTTTGTCAAAATAAAGGCTCCATGAAAGAAACCCTCCTCATGCAAATCAACAGCACAAGACAAATGCAAAGCCAGTTTTAAGTGGGACTTACTAAATACCTATACTATGTGATGTTACCTACAGTTGGAAATATTGCAGAAAAGTCAAGATTTGGCACCATCAGAAGAAAAGCCAAAGCATGAGTAATCAGCATGAGCTTTCCACAGTTCCAGTGGATGAAATGCATTCAGTGTATTTCCATTTCAATGAACTACTAAGCAGAAGCTATTTTAGTCATAAGATAGAAGAGCTGTGCAGCTTTGACTTTAATCCCAAAACTATGTCTGCAGCAGTAATTATCTAAGATACTTCCTTTTCATAATAAATGACTATTCTCCTCTTTCACAAAAGAGGAGCAATGGGATTTTATTTATTTATTAGCTATTTCTTTCTATGCGAAATAAGAAGGAGAACATTTGTATAAGAGGAGAGCTGGATTTGCAGAGAAAGCTATTTTTATGTCTCCCAGCAGCGGATTCTAACAGTCAGTCTAGTTCTCACGAAATGTCCTCACTTTCCCTTCTGACCCATCCTCTCTGCCATTTGTGTGTCTAGCTTCACTTACTGTGAGAAATATCTGTGGAAGCCAGCTGTCAAAGAAGGTGCTGACTGAGGAGGGAGTTTCCTCTGACAGAGCTAGGACTTGTGCTGAAAGTCCTTCTAAGACATGCCTCATTTCTTCCACCATTTCCAGGACTCATGCAAGAACTATCAAGCGAGGCTTTCTCCTGTGTTACACAAAAAGTCCAGTTAGGAGATCACAGAGGATCCCTCCTGCTGTATCCTCTGTGAAATTCATCACAGAGCTCTGAAAATCAGGGTTGTGGCCCAGAGCTGGAGCCTGCTGAATTGAGTGCCAGCACAGAGAGCAGAATTATGTGATGTGAGATTGCTTTTTCAAAACAGTCGGGTAGCAACAGCCTGACAAAACCAGAGGCACCTACTGAAATGTGTTTTCTAGTACAATCAGTGGGACCACCTACCACCACAAATTCAGCTCTGAAAAGTACCCATCAATTTTGCAAGAGGAAAGAACAAAACAGTTCATACTTAGACCTTTCTCCTTTCTGTTTGCCTTTTGAAAAAAAAAACAAGCAAATATTATCCTGGAAACAGAATAACATATCCGTTCTACCCTTTGAAAAACATTCTAGTTGCATCTGGGCAATTAATTCAGGCCATGATCCACTTCCCGCTCAGATTAATGCACATCTTTCATTTATTTTCTGCAGACCCTGCACCAAGGGATATGTTTAAAGAAATAGGGAGGGACACAAAAATGAAACATACAGAATACTATATATACTCTATACGGCCATTGAGATAAAAACCATTGTTTGGAACCTTACAAATATGGAATCAGAAAAACATTTCTCTCCAGTGCTTTAACAGCACATAAGTAAACTTGAATTGAAGAGGGTATAACCCACCATATACTCAGTACTGCAATGAGTCAGGAAGTATCTTCTAGAAAGGATATATTTGCCTACAGTGTGTCTGAAAGGTGTCAGGCCTAATTCATCAGAAACTGTATGCAAATGCTTAAAGCATACCAATATACATGACTGAGTTGGAACCTTAATGAGGAAACAGCTCTCTGGATGACAGCTGTGCTCCTTTTCTTTGGTGGTTGCTCTTGTATGAAATTTACCTGTAAAGCTCTGTGACCTTAATAGAAAGGGATTATCTTCTCATCCTTCTCAAAAATTCAAATGTACCTTCTCAATCCAAGGATCAACCTTGGCACAGACTGTCTCCGACTATGGTGAGATAGTGCCTTTCATTACTGCAAACAGATGACCTTCCTTCTACAAGCTACCTCAGAACACACACAAATGGAGGACAACTAAATAAACCTTCTGTAGCAGGCTCGCTACACAAATCCCAGATATGACTGAATACACCTTCAAGCTCCCTATATTTTGCCTACATGTGGGAATCAATACACAGCACTGACTCCAGAGCATGAATGTTATTGCATTTTGGCCCATACACAGAGAAGTCAAAAAAAAAGAAAGTCACACATGGAGGGAGCAGGAGCAGAGGAGGCCCTTAACTACTTTGAACGCAGTACAAGTATTTCCAGTACCCATAAAACAGAACCTAATAGAGCCATACTACACAGCCCGCATCCTAGAAGAACAGAGAGAACTCAGTCTTAGTCAGACACTTCCCAAAAGTCCCAAAAGTTGCGTCAGTCCCCTGCATTATGTAAATCGTTTAAGCTGCCAGTGGCACTGCATCTCCCCTGCTCCATCTTAGCAGCAGCTCAACCTGAACTGTGATCTATAGGGATCAGAGAACAGAGGAGTGCTAGCTACTGTGCAGCATCTGTTGTAAGTCCTGTTTCTCAAGAGCTTGGGCTCCTGAGGCTCTGCTGGCAGGTAAAGCCTCTCCTCTCCACTGCTGGGCAGTGTTGCAGGATCCCCCTCAACACCTGATACCATTCAGACATGCATGCCACATGGCCTGGATGGATGAGGCCTTGCATGCTGGGGAGGATGGTGAAGAGGGGGAAAAGTGGCCTACTGGAACATCTGCCAAAGCCTGCAAGAAAGGAAGAGGTAAGCCCATAAAACCACAGAACAGGTAATTTCATTGGACCATACATCCCTGTTGCAATGTTTTTCTGAGTCATCCTGATACAAAAAAAACCCCAACAGATCACACAGAACACAGGGCACAACTTACAGGAGACAAGTGGATGAAGTCCATGCTGCTTATCAACGAGAGAAGATGATCCTAACTGTACCAGTAAAGAACATGAAAAATTATCAGACAGTATCTGCCAGTGGAGGTATCTCTCACACTCTTTTCCTCTGTTGTTTCTTTCTCTAGCAGAGAGTGAAAACTAAACTCTTCTTTCTACCTTTGTCTGTGTCCTGAGGTTTCATCTTGCAGCTGCTGCTGGTGAGATGAACCAGCATCTCCCATGCACTTCTGGGAAATACATCACCAGCCACGGGTCCGTTTCTGTACTTCTTTATCCCACTTTGCCTCTTTTTGTCTAAGACAGTTCTAGACCACAAATGTTTCATCAGCTACTGCTTCTTCTGGAGTCATGTAGTCTCAGTAAATCAAATCTGCAATATAAACACTATCTGTAATAGGATCCGACGCAGTTACCCATAGTAGATGCTGTGAAGTGTGATGCCAAACAAAACCCATTTGAGTCCTTCACAATGCTGCACAGAGGGGTAAGTTCTTAGAATATTTTCCTTTTCTAGTACCTCATTACTATATTGGATCATGTTCTTCTTCAATCCGTCTCCATCTTAGTTAAGATATTCGGAGATTCTCTGGCTTCATTTTTAAGGGAACAAACCAATAAAGCACATAAAACCTAAGAGAGAAAACTGTCAGCTTTAGGCCGGTGATGAGAAGTTCAGAGAACAGGAGATAACAGCTCTGGGACAAGGTCTGTGGCTTTACCCTCTGTCTGTACCACACCTGGTGCAGTAAGGCATTGGATTTATTACAGAGACACTAATGCAATATCCATTTATGAAACTGCAGGTCTGTCTTCCAGTCCAAGAAAGAGGGGTGGGTTTGTGTTATGGCCTGTCAGACTTCAGTGCACATCTACCCCTGAAAACTTTACTTACCCAATACTTACTTCCAGGCAGTTAGGAATACACAAATTGGTGGAGACAGCAGGAACAGTGACCAGGAATGAGACACACCATACAAGAGTATGCAGTATTGAGGAAGAAACACTACAGTGAGGAAGTGTTAAGATCACCTCTATGCTGCCCTGTCAATCCACACCTAAGACACTTGAGTGTAGAATTTCTGCATTGATTCATATACGCAGACGTAACTGAACTGAACACCTGTGTCCTGTCCCTTACAATGTGAAAAATCTCATCTGGTTTAAGTTACGGCATCCAAAACTTAACTGATGAGTGTGTGAATTGATGGTAGATTGTGTTGGGTTTGCATGGCAAGGTTTTGGTAGCAGGGGGGCTACAGGGGTGGTTTCTGTGAGAAGCTGATAGAAGCTTCCCCTGTGTCTGACAGAGCCAATGCCAGCCGGCTCCAACACGGACCCGCCAAGGCCAAGCCAATCAGAACCTCTGTCATAACA
>VXBL01004482.1:51407-83077 GCA_013400195.1 Aramus guarauna
CTGTGAGAGGGACTCCATGCTGGAGCAGGGGAACGATGAGAGGAGTCCTCCCCCTGAGGATGAAGAAGCAGCAGAAACAACATGTGATCAACTGACCACAACCCCTATTCCCCATCCCCCTGTGCCTCTGTGGGGCAGGAGGTTTGAAGCCAGGAGTGAAGTTTGAGCCCAGGAAGATGGGAGGGGTGGGGGGAGGGGTTTTTAAGATTTGATTTTATTTCTCATTCCTCTACTCTGTTCTGTTTGGGAATAAATTAGATGAATTTTCTCTCCCTAAGTTCAGTCTGTTTTGCTCATGACAATAGTAAGTGAGTGATCTCTCCCTGTCCTTATCTCGACCCACAAAGCTTCTCGTTATACTTTTTCTCCCCTGTCTGGTGAATGAGGGGAGTGATAGAGTGGCTCTGGTGGGCACCTGGCCACCCCACCACATAGATGCATAGCTGATTTATGAACTGCATATAGCTCCACAAATCCTTCACATGCCTCATGGTACCAATTTCTGTCATATAACCATGGACAGATAAATTGCAAGATTGAAGCAAAAGGCACAGTCTGATTTAGAGAAGTCATCTTGTTAATCTATGGCAATATGTTTCTATTAAGGGGGTAACATCATGATTTTGTGTTACAGTCATTACAGGGATCTCTAATTCTTTAAGAAAAAAGTTACTGTGAGACTGAAATGGTTGACACTTCAGGAGTTTTGTACATGAGAATATAATTCCCATATGTTTTGCTAGAATATCTAAAATATGGCTAGGTGCCATGAAACATATTTCTCACTAGGACTCACACATTTCTGTTTTGATTGTCTAAGCAATGAAAGGAAATTCATATGCCCTGAATGAGATACCTAGAAGATAGAGGTATAAGACTGAGTTAGTTACTCATGACTTTCTTCATATAAAAAGGGAACGAATAGAACCACCACAGACATTCACCTCATCAGACAAGTGTTCAAGACAAGTCTGGGCATGCTTCTTAACATCCAAAACCAGAAGCTAGCACAGATACAGACGTTGAACTCTTGAGTCTTTAAACATAACAGAGAGGAATCTCATTTGCTACATATTTTAAAAAAGTCCACGTAACTATACATACACCCACATGTACCTACCTAAAAATATACCAACATATTAAAATGAAAAATAATTTTCAAAACTGGAAAAGATCTGAAATAAGACCTCTTTCTGACCCCTATCATATCATGCATCCTCTGAGTGTGCTGGTGCAAATGCAAACACTTACTCAGTCAGACACTCCCCCTTAAGAGGGAACAGTCCAGCTTCACTTAGCAAAGCTGGCTGCAGCATCTCCGAGTTTCCATGCTGGTCACCCATCTCTGCTCAGCAACTTTCTTCAATGCAGTAAGAAACACACAGCCCAATGTCCTGCAGAAAATTAAATAATTTAGTAGATTCCTAATTTATTTTCTAGTTTAAAAAAAGAGAACCTCATTCAATGACTTCTCCAGAGTTTAGTTCTAGCTGACCACAAGGCAGAGCAGGATCAGACTTCTTCCTTCAACTGAACGTCAAGCTCCGTTTCAGGCATGGGATAGAAATAATGATGTCTGATGTAGCAAAACTTGTCTTTTGATTGAGGTTATTTTAAACATTTGTCTTAGTTGAAAGTTGACAATCCAGGTTTTTCTTTGATCACTGTCTAGGAACATAACAACACTTATCAGGGATTAATAACAAGAAATGACAGGAGAGAAACTGCTCGTGGCCACCCACTAATAATTTGGCTATGTGCATAAGAAAGGACATGAGAGATACCAGGTAGAAAAATAAATTAGTAATTCTCCCCCAGAATAATAATTTTGGGAAAAGAAGGAACTTTCTCAGCGTAAGTTCAATACTATGGCCCCATCACAATGTTGCATTCCAATATAAACTGTTTGTGTTCACTATTACAAAAAATTTCAAAACAAACCAAGACCAACGATACATCACAGAAAATTGAAAGCCTGCTCTGAAAAGGGCTGCCCTTATCAAAGCACTGTATTCCACCCTTTTCTTTTCAAGGAAATTTCATCAGAATTGACATTTTTTGGTAAAGTATTCTGATAAAATGGCCTTTTTGGAAGAAAAAATATGCAGGTAGTACATTTGCGAACAGCTGCATAAACAACCCATTCATGGAGGCCTGCTACATCATTGTCTGTTTGAAAGATCAATTCATTTTTTAGGTAATAACTGTACCATCAGAAAAAGCTCCTTCTGCACTCGTATCTTTTCAGACTGAGATTGCTTTACTAGCTACACAATATAGCTATACTGGATTTACATAAACTGAACAATTACAAGTTTGTAGCTATAGCAATTACAATAAGGGAACTATATTTTGAAGACAAACTGTATTGTTGAAATCAAAACATCAAAGTTACAGCACTTACACTGTTCATAGCTGTAACCTTAGCTTGCCAGCAATTCCCTCACCTGCCTGCCCACCACAGAGTTGTATTTGATATTTATGGTACTGAGCACAGATCACAGGGAAACATTATTTAATTGAAGTTCTGCAAGCATGGGCTTTTGCTATGGTCAGTTTTTGACTGCCCATTTGCAATATATGCCAGATGTCAAATACTTGCCCTGTGCAAAAGCAGAAAGTCCCTGTCAGAAACAGCCTGCATGCAGATCACCCTGGGGAAGCAGGGATGAGGGGACAGAGCATTCCCAGAGAGCCAGGGGCACAGGCAACAGGGCAAAAGTGTGGCAAGGCTCCTAGTCAAGGGGAGATCATCATGCACGTGGAGACAAAAGACCTTTGTCATGATTGTTTACCATTCTCTCAACCGGGAATGAATACTGCATGTCAGGCATACGAGAGGCAGGATAATTGCATGCAAATCCTCCAATACAGAATTAAGAAATGCTAAACATATTTTTCTTTAATTCTTTCCTTTCTCACTACCTCTCTTCTCAGGGACAAGCCAGGAAGAGGGTTGGAGCATGAAAGAGCCCATGGAATGCAACACAGTTTTCAACATGTTGAGCAAACACATTCAGAGTCCCAACTCTGAGAAAGCTCACTCATATTCATGATACCATGTGGAATGAGCATCTAATGGCCCTGGGCATCTAATTTGTTTTAATTCCATAAACCACAAGAGGAGTCCACCCATATATCCCCTCTTCCTCTCAGAAACACCCCTGATGGGTTATGGATTTGCAGTTAGAGTAGCCATTTCTTTCCCTGCTGTGCTGCCACAGAAATCTATGGAGATGTGCTTCAGGAGAATGGGACTCTCCAGCTCTAGGCAGAAATTAATCCTGACCAGAACACTGCAGTTAATGAGAGACACTGGCTCATTGCCTACAAAACAGATGCCTTTTCATCTTGGCTTGCAAAGCAATCAAATTTACATCAGGGCTGGCTAGGGAAGGGAGAGAAATATACAATGGTTCTTGAAAAAGAGCATTGTAAACATTGGATTTTCACTTTTCCAGTCACATTTTACAGAAGCCTATGAACATGCCACTCCATATAGAAATGGGACATCCAGACAGCTCCATCTCTGAGCAAAGCTGTACCTTTCAGGAACAGTTACAATGAACACAGTTTTAGTATCTGAGCAACTGGACACAGCAATGCCTTTTAAATATCAGACTCGTCTCTCCCTAACTGAAGCTTTCAGAATTAACATGGAAAATTTCAGTCATGTTTCTCCAATTTGTCAGTCAGCTACTACTGACAGAAACTACTCCCTCTTGTTTGTTTGTTTGTTTGTTTTTGCAGTTGACATCACTGAGCTATCCTGTGTTCAAGTTGAGTTTTTTTAGACCAAATTTTTTTAGACAGTCTCTTCCCACAGTCATACACCTTCAGGTCCAACAACAGCATTTGAAAAACTTATCTTGAAAAACTTGGTTAAGATAAAACTTACCTTATCCCCAAACCAATGGAATCCATATTTCTCTTTATACAGATTAATTAGTATCAGATGCAGTAGACAGACTGTTCTTGCGAGAGGATTTATTTGGTGAAAACACATGCCTGTAATTCTCTGAGGCAAACCTGTTTCCAGCCATAGAAAGCAAGGATAGTAATGACTTACTGCCATGCTGGGTTCTGGCTGAGAACTTCTGACGTTAACTTTCTTCACAGCAGCCTGCATAGTGGCGTGCCTTGCATTTGTGTCTAAAAAATGTTGATAACACATCAGTATTATTGCTGAACACTGCTTGCACAGCATGAAGATCTTCTCTGTTTCTCACTTGTCCCTGCAGTGAGCAGGCTGGGGGCAGGCAAGAAGTTGGGAGGGGAAACAGCTGGGACAGCTGACCTCAGCAGACCAAAGGAATACCCCATACTATGTAGAATCATAGAATCATAGGATGGTTTGAGTTGGAAGGGACCTTAAAGATCATTTAGTTCCAACCTCCCTGCCATGGGCAGGGACACCCTCCACTAGACCAGGTTGCCCAAAGCCCCATCCAACCTGGCCTTGAACACTTCTGGGGAGGGGGCATCCACAACTTCTCTGGGCAACCTGTTCCAGTGTCCCACCAGAAGGCTGCACTGCCATTCAGTGAGATCTGGACAGGCTGGAGAGCTGGGCAGAGAGGAACCAAGTGAAATTCAACACGGGCAAGTGTAGGGTCCTGCTCCTAAGCAGGAATAACCCCAAGAACCAGTACAGGTTAGAGGTTGACCAGCTGGGAGGCAGCACTGTGGAGACAAGTGCAGGTCTCCAGGTTTTGGTAGTAAGAGTTCTTCAGGGGTGGCCCATGTAAGAAGGCTGCCCTGTGCTGGACACAGATGGTTCCAGGTAGTTCCAGCTGTCTCCAGCAGACCCAACACAGGACACAGCTGAGCCAAGCTCATGGCAGCTCTGGGAAAATGTATTTAAGAAAGGCCACAATGCTGTGAAGAGTGAGACAAAAAAAATGCAAGAAATGACCCTGCAAACACAAAGGTCAGAGAAGGAGGAGGGGAAGAAGGTACTCGAGGCACCAGAGCAGATGTTCCCCTGCAGCTCATGGAAAGGACCATACCAGAGCAGATATCCACACTGCAGCCCATGGAGGATCTCATGTCAGAGGAGGTGGGTATTTTCTGACAGGAACTGTGTGACCAGTGGAGAGCTCCTCTTCCCAAAAGTGATAAAGATCCTAGCTGCACTACACCACACTTGGAGAAGCCTCTTTCTCCACCAACTATAGAGGGAACCTAAACTATGACTCTAACTACAGTGAAATGCTGTAGTTACAGGACACAATGGATTGCTTATGTCCTTTAAATTTGAAGCCTATCTTATTCTGGAATAACTTTTCCTTGCAGAGAGTACATGATGGACTCAGTTATAGCACTTCTTTTTCTGTCCTCCTGGTGCTTGACTTCTGCCTCTATCAGAGACTCAGGGCCCACCAACCAACAGAACAGAAGCTTGAAGGAGGAGAAGGTGTAACATTTTGCAGGATCCATAAAAATGACAATACTTGTTTCTTTCTCTTTCCCTTTCTTTCCCTTTCTCTGAAGTTTGCTATTATTAGGAGTAGTTTATGCAACTACAGTTGATTTAAATGGAAGCCTAGAGCCTCAGGGTGAAAACATAGGGAGGTGGGAGGAGAGTTCGAGATTAGCCACTCTGCAGAAGTCTAAAATAATGGATTTCTTTTTCACTAGTATACTGACTTAATTATTTGTAAACTTTTTTTTTCCTACCTACCAAAAAGACAGTGACGAATCCTGCAGTTAGAAAGCATGGAAATCACTGGCGGAGGCATGCCTGTAAGAATAAGCACAAGAATTAAGGGATATGTTCCATTCATATTGCTGCATGCAATGCCACTGTGAAATATACCATTCACCAGGATACTAAAGTGCGCTCTTCTACAGTAGAGTGTATACCTGTGAGCCTACACTGCTCTTCAGCACTTCATTGTTATCTAAGAGGACTTCAGCCTTGTATTGTGAACAAGGCAGGTGAGGTGAGGAATGTTCCTACCATCATTTTGATAAATGGATTCTGTTGTCTTGGCAGAGCTAAATCTGTAGCCTTCTCAGTTACAACAGAACTAAATGCAGATGTTTCATGCTGTTTTCCCAGCCTAAGAATTGCAATTATCAATGCACTGAAGAGCTTTGAGTAATGAATATCACAAAAGGGGTTTTTGAAACACAAATTCAAGGTCATCTGAAATACAGCTGAGACAGCAATATGGGCCTCATGCTCCACCAATCCAATTGCGCAGCTGTATTTCAGATGACCTTGAACTTATGATTTCTGAGTCTAGCCCCAGACTGAGGAGTGAGGATTTCACACAGAAATCCCTTTGTGGTAGTAATTTCCTAAAAGTCTTCAGCGTAGTGTTTCATTTCCCACTGTAGAGTTCCTCACTGAAAAAAAATGGGAGGTAAAGCATTGAAAGCTGGGTTCTAATTCTCCATCTCTACTTTGTTCTTATCAGATTGAGAGTTTTTTTTAGCAGCAGCCCATAAACAATAGAATATCATTCCACATAAAGAAAAAGAAATCACTATTTCCTGCTCTCTTTATTGTAGTCCTTTCCTAAAAGCACCTCCTGGAGAAAAAAAAAAAGACCCTTCTTGCTCTTACCAACAGCTATGAACTTTCCTGCTGGTCCTTCTCTTGGCAGTTCCAGACTCCTGAACTGGCTATCTTTCTCCATGGATGAAATCCAAGATGTTTTCTGGCCAATTCATCCCTTCACAGCCCTGTAAAAGCAGAATGACACAGGTGTTTCTTGCCACTGACCCATTATTTAGAGGCTTTCAGATGCTAATGCCACTGAGTATACAAAGGGATGTCTCCTTATATCCCTCTGAAACAATTTTCTCACCTGCACAGTATTGAAGTGAAGGTACAGAGAATTTGCTGGAAGGAGCCAGGGTATCCTTTCAGAAGAATGCTCTGCTAACATTAGTACAGGAGAGAAAGATTGTGCATTAAATGAAGATTGTAAACACATATTTCCTCCGAGGAAAAAGAGAGGAGGTACAAAATTTATAAGCAGTATTACTTACACAACAAATCACATCACATACAGATTAAAATAAGTGAAAACTCATACTTTATCTGCTTAGAAACAACCATCAGAACAAACAATGGTAAATTACTCTGCAGAAAATGTAGAAAAAATACCTGGTGCAGAGAACGTCCATTCATTTATTTGCATGATGGTTCACAGATTATGTTCCCCCTTCCTGAATCTGCAGAGATCCCAACAGTTTTGCTTTGTTTCTTTCAGTAGGGAAGGCTGAGACTGTGCATTAATGTTTAATAGTGATTGCATTGCAGCAGCAAACAGAAGAAAGGACAAGCAGAATGAATGAGTTGTCTTGTCCTGCCACAGGACTCCTAAATGTTCTTGTACAACTCATGTCAGACAAGAAAAAAAAAAAAATAGGGTGACAATACAAGATATAGAGGAAAATCTATGCATTTAATTTTAGCAGTCTGATAGTAAGGCGGCTATGTGCAAGTTAAGGCCCCTTCTGTAGACAGTGGTGAGAGCCTAGCACATCTCAGCTGAGATTCATTCCACCATGATCCACTAGACGGTTCTCAGGTCCCCAGCACCATCAACTCTGACCATCCCTCAGGATCTCATGACTCTTTTTGAATTACTCCCTTTTTGAGTGGGCTGAGCAATTCATAGCGTAGCCTGACTGGAGATCCACAGATGAAGTCTTCCTGCTGGTCTCTTGGGAAGCTTCATAAGGAAGGAGACCAGAGTCCTAAGTGGCCAGCACAGGCCACAGTAACGAGCTCCACATGAACATCAGCAAAGCCTCAGTCAGAGTACATGGATAAGGTCTAAGTGATCTACTCTTTTATTGCAGTCTCTCCTATTGGTCTTCTGAGAGAGTACTGGCCTCACACTTTGCAATATATGTGTCTATAAAACTGCAGTTGCATGAAGTCCCAGAGAGAGCTACACCATTGCAGTGGCCTGTATGAATAAACATCTCCATGTGGCTCATCTTTGTATCAGCATGGCTGTCTCACTGCCAACAAAGCATCCCTGAGTGGCAAGAAATGCAAGGAGGAGAGCGCAGCATCACTGCAGGCAGTAAAGCTTCTCAACCCATTCTGTCATGGGCTCACTGAAGCAACAGGCAATCAAACGCTAGTCTTAAGAAAATGAGGTCTGCCTTTCCTGTGCTGTATAGTCACTGCTGAGGACTCAGTGACATGGAACTTGGCAGAAACAATGGCACATCAGCACGGATTTCTCCTGAGAGCACTTTCTCCAAGGGAGCACTAGGGAAGGAGAGGAGAGAAAGAATCCCAAAACATTAAGGGTTCTTAAGAAAGCTAGATTTTTTCATAGACTGAACCCTAGTTAAAGTAAGGTAAAAGAAGCTTCATGGTCATTTTTCTGGATGGAAAAATATTCAGTAATGATGTCCCTCAGGTTTTAGTTAGCATCCTCATCAGACAACTTATGAAAGAGCTGAACAGTGAAATCTCCAATGCTGCTGCTGATAGTCTTTCAGGTAGTCAAATGCCACAGTTAATGATGAGGCAGTCCAGAAGGACCTCTCAAAACTGATTTAGTGGGCAAAAGAACAGCTGATGACCTCCAGCATAAATTAAAACAAGAAAATGTGTCTACAGAAAAACAAATCTAAGCCATGGCAATGTGGCACTGAGAGCAGAACTGGCAAATAGAGCTCAAGATAGAGCTCTCAGAGTCACTGCAGACAGTTGTCTGCAATCGTTTCAGCACACAGTAACACTGAATTGAACAAAACTCAGAAGAATGCTAAGCACCACCAGGGAAGGATGGAGGACAAGGTGGGGGGATTCATTCTTCTGCACATAAAACCAGCACACAGCTACCTCATAACCACTGTGTGCAATTCTGTTCTCTACCTCTCTAAGTGGGTGGCGGTGAGGATCAGACAGATAAAAGCAATCAGGTGGCAGACTTCTAGAGAAAAAGGCTAAAAAGACCAGGACTCTTCAGTTTGGAAAGGTGAAATCTGAGAGGAGTACTTAGGGCTTTACTAAATCATGAAAGTGGAGGACAAGGTAAATGCAGAACTGTTCTGCAGACCTAGAGCAAGGGGACACTACATGAAATGAGTATAAAATTGGTTTAAAGCAATAAAAGAACCCAGGGGGAATCTGCTGTCACAGGAGGATGGGCAGGCAGACCATGTTGAAAGTCATGGACAACAAGCCTGTGAACATGTCGTTTAACTTTAACCTCCCAATTCCAGTGACAAGCTGAGTAGGACACCTGCAGAAAGCAGCCAAGTTGCCATGATCTCACTAAATACGATTTTTTCCCCTACAGGTTCACCTCTGCCGGCTCTCACAGCTGTCTTCTCTGACACTCTGCAGCAGGCGAGAGCAAGCAGGCAATAACACTGAAATGAAAGTGGAGATGCTCTCCACAGTGGATGTGGGATTTTCCAGATATAAAGAGTAAAGCAGGATGATATTTATTCCTGCCAGTTCTCCTGACAGCCTGGGAATGTGCAGGTGGCCTAACCCATCATATGGCAGGAGGCAGAGAAGGTGGAACAGTCTAGAGGTAAAACTAGCTGCAAACAACAACTGGATCAACCTCCCTGGTGGTAGCTACATAAAAGAAAAACAAATTTAAAAAACAAAAGCTACTGGAAGACCACAGGGAGATGCAAGCTCAGAGAACAATCTGGTTTGGAAAACAAACAAGCAGAACAAGCAGGCAGGAAATGTTCACAAGGAATTGCCAGACCAACAGCAGAAAAAGTCTTCTTAATTTTTTTTTTTTTTTCACCATTTCTGGTGCAAAAAAAGCATTCTGGTCCAGGAAAGTCCGTTTAAAACCTCATCAACAGGCATTTGAACAGGGAAGGGGAGGACAGTAAGTGTGCCAAAGCACTACCAATCCAAAGAGAACAAGCAGTGTTTTCCTGGTACTCCAGAGAGCTGCAATTGCTGACCTTCAATAGCCCAGAGATACTGGTGCTGGACATTATTCCCATTTTGCTAAAGAACACCAATACTTGAGTGGAAGGAGAAAGCAGATCCAAATAGGAATAGCTGCTGCCTGCAAGCAGCATCTCCTGGTGGGGAGAACACACTCTGGCCCAGCTGGTGTGAATGGGGCTCTGCAGGCTTTGATCCATGCAGTCTGTAGGACTAGGTGGCAGTAGGTAGTAGCAGGTAGTAGCTTGGACATGCTCTGCTTCCTAAATTCAGCCCCTCCAGTCAGATGCACAACAAATCCATGCTTGCCTAAACAAAAGGAAACAAAAGGTAGGATGATCATTTAATGAGACTCATAGTCTCAAAGGATGGTGCTGTTCTCACAGACCCTGCTCATAACATCAAAAAAGATGTTGATGCTGTCTGCAGAGCAGAGTGCTGGGTAGAGAATGGCCCTCCACTTCAGAAGTTCCTCAGCCCCTTGCTGTTATCCACCTTTGAGGCAGAAAAATCACTCAGGGATCTCTTCTCCTTAACTGCCACTTTCATTTATTTTTCTAATTAGAGCCAATTTCCATTTGTTGGACAGTGTTGTTTTTTATCTCTCTGTGTACAGTTGTATCCCTAGAAGTTGTTAGATGCTGCTTTTTTTATATAGTTCATTGAATCCACAGTGCATGGATTCCCTCCTCTGTTCAGCTTTGTTAGTCCAGATTCATCTGAGTTGCTGTTCCACAGCTTATTTACATGCCACATGACATCGGTGACCACTTCCTCCCCATTCCATGTGGGACCACAGTGAAGGTGAAAGCTATGTGCAACCTGGATGAAACTTCTGGTGAAGGTGATAGATGTTATCAGACATTTATTAGTTGTTCACCCAAATACATGAGTCTGGCAACTCCGTACAGAGACCAGTATTTATCTAAATGGTCTCTAAGACACATGTTAGCTTGCTGTTGCATGGTGTGGGTTGTACGTGCATTCTAGCCAGCAACAGTACTTTATGTGATTTGCTTGTAGAACTGATCAGCATGGAGTAATCTATGCCCAGTTGGATCCAATGTGTATATTATGTGTAACTCATTGCCTGCAAAATATGTTACTGGATGGGGAGTCATGCAGCTAGTGAGTATACCGAAAGAATATATTTCGTCTTTAAAGGGTGTGGAATTTAAAGCAGGCAAGCTGACTGCTTGAATGCCAGAAAAATAAAGATGGTTTCAGGCCATTTCAGTCTGATCAAAACATCTGCCTTTTGTGAGAATTCTTTCAAGTCCAGAAATCAGACTTTGCCTTTCTTCCCCTTCATCTTTGAATAGAGCCATTCTTTCAAAAAGCATAATGAGGAATGTATCTTGTTGATAAATACTGCATAATGGCACTTTGCAGTTCTGGAAGAGAAGAAAAAAATTCTAGGGGTTGTTGTTATTATTATTATTATTATTAAAATTAACTTTTCCCTTCACAGAAAACAGAAGCAGAACAGGCAAATGGGCAAATGTTACAACCCTGAAGCTGTTACAGCAGCTCTCCTGAGAATTTTTAGTCTGCCAGACTTGTCACGATCCATCACACTGATTGCTGTGTCACCTTGCATCTTGAATGAGCTGTTTCTGGCAAGAAAAAGCTAAACTTTCCTCCCAGGCTTTGCCAAACCCTTTCCCTGCAACTGGGACAGAGAGCTGATGCCATTTATTTATTCCTTCAGCAAATTAGGAATGCCTTTACCTTTCTCTCACACTGGAGACTCAGAAAACACAGTGAGTGTTTAGTTAAGCAGCAAAGACATAGGGTACAACTGAGGTTTTGTTGTCTCTGCCATACCATAAATTCATTTCTAGCAGCCTTTTTTAAAGTGGCGCTTATTTCTTCATGCCACATTGCTATCTCTCCTTACTCTAGGAAGCAGAGATCTGGCACAGGAGGCTGAAGAGCCAGAGAGGAAGTGGGGTAATGGGCTAGATTTGTTTGCTCTGCAGAGACAGAACTGGGGACTAACACGTAGAGAGGAAAGGCAATGCATAAGACGTCTCATGGTCATGGTGAGGAACCGAAAACCAGCGAGGAAGCCAGGATCAGTGTTAAGCTTTTTGGTTAATAGTTTGCCTTTGCAACTAGCTTGTTTTTCCTTGCTAACGTGCAAGGAAACAAATAAGACACACACACCCTGCAACAGTCTTTAAAGGAGGAAAAATAAATTATCCTTCTTTTGCACACATAGAGAAATTAAAGTACTGTAGGGAAAGCAGTTCTGCTATTGCACCATGTACCAGTCAAATAAAACGCATCAGTATTTGGAGCAACCACACAGAACATATAGATAGACTAGATTATCCTTGTAATTGTTTTAAGATTACAAGACAAGAAGACTAACAGGGAACTGTACTTCGGAGTTGAACAGCATGGAGCACATCAATACAAATTTCAATCTGATTTGTTCATCTAAAGGTGAAAAGGTTACAGCCTTGTGCCAAGACACAGCAGTGACAGAGGATGGAAAATTACTTGCTTTAGTTAGTTTAAACAATAAAGGAAGATCATGAGGACTCCTGGATGACTCATAAATGCAATGAATTCATTACAGAATTTAAAAATTAACTCCAGATGATTTCTCCTTTATGCTCCAAAATTGGAAAATTTTTTATAGCTGTTTCAACTGTTAAAGCAATCTCAGATATACTAACCTGGAAAAATCTTCTGCTTTATCAGGAAACAATGTCTGAGTCTGATTGCTGTTGCTGATAGAGCTATTACCTGACAGCAGAAGAGTTAGGGAGAGAAGAAATCCTGGCAACTACAGCCTGTGGTCCACCAGTTACAGATGTAGTTTCTCTCCAGCTTATTCAGTGGGCCTGGCCTTCAGACACACCTCATGCACTTACATTTTATCACCAGAAACTCCCTTCTTTTCATGCCAGTTGGACTGTTTCTTTCCAATATCAGGCAGGAATATACCGGTGAAGCTTTTACAAGTCTCATTCACAACAACAGCTGAGCAGGTTTAGCTAAAACTTTCTAAAAAGCATTCAGCCAGAGTCACACACCTGGCATGGAAAAGTATCGGCCTGGACGCTGAGTGTATACCAAGTGCTAATCATGTCATGGAAAGCATCAGCCGCAGAGCACACTAGCTGCTCTCCCAACAGTGTCAGGACCAGTCACAGTGGTTCTCCTTCTGTTCAGACTGACTCTAGCTCTCTTTCTTCAAAGAGCATAAATCAGCAAGCAGCATATCTAATGACTAAACAGTCAGTCTTTTTGAAGACATATGTCTCACTGAGATCTCCAGAAAAGGGAGTGCGGGGACAAATGGCAGGGGAGCCAGTACCAACCTCCAGATGAGCAGTGCCAGATTAACCAAGTGCAGCCTGGATCTTAGTCAGAACCTCATTATTGGTAAGTTTGTGTATATTTGCACTGCTGATGGAAGAGGTTCAGCCGGATGGATCAGGCACATTTTGGAGCAAGACAGATGTAAATAACATAGTGAAGTCCATCTCTGGTTTTCTGATAAAACCCATGTGCCTTCTCCAAAATGTGGCAATAGGGAGGAGGGAAGAACTAAGATGGATGCTCTCAGGTTCATAATGCAACCCTAGCAGTGTTCTTGAAGACCTGGAGGACAGTAGTCTGTTCTCCCTCTCTTTCATCTGTAATTTTTGCTAGCTTTCCCTGCCTCAAGCCCCTGGGATCAGCTCCAGGTGCTGGCAGAACATTCCTTTTTCCTACATATGCAGGAGACAGTGCCTGGTGGACAGTATTGAATTCTGTGCATCAGAGGGGAACTACACAGCTGATTATCCAGAATCGATGGCAAATGAAGGTAAAATAAAAAGCTCCGTGTGCACCTGAAAGCCTCAGCAAGTTAGTACATCATCATCTGTCTGTCTGAAGCATGTCTCAATGTCCTAGCCTGCTGTGCTGCAGATGTGTTTTGTTGCCTAGTAATTATCACAACATTGCCTGATCAACTCTAACACAGCAAGAAAAATAGCCTGGAAAACCTTCACAAACTGAAGCTGAAAGGTAAATAAGCAGGTGGCAACAGCAGTTCAAAGTGCTGGTCTCGTTCCGACTTCTGAAACACTTTAAAAATATTTTATTACTGTGATATACTATTAGGGCACAAATTACATCTCACTCTAATAAAACCTGATAGCAAGTCTCAGAAAGATGACAATTCACCTTCTTTCTGCCAGCTATTTCTGGGGCACAGCAGCCCAGGTTATAAGCAAAGAGCAGCTGTTCTGCCTCACTGAAAGTCGTACCTTGCAGCAGCACTGGCCTTTGAAGGATCCGATGAGTGATAAGACAACAGCAGAGGTAACCTAGCTGACCCACTGCTGGAGTAAAAGGCAGCTACAGATACAGAGATGACACTCCTCTGTGGCAGAGCATCGTCTGAGGTGTTCGCTAGGACTGTGTCTATACCATGCCAAGAGTTCATTGAAATCAGCCCTGTTGGGGACCACAGTCACTCACAGTGTTTTAGCAGCACTGAGCACCTTCCCTGGGGTCTATGGACTGGCATCAGCACAATAGGTGCTTTGTGAAGCCATTTCAAAAGCAATTGCAGGAGCAGGGAAAATTTTGAGCTGTTCAGGTTGGAAAACAGCTTAGGAAAGGGGATCAGAAAGGAGGCAGAGAGCTTGCTCTCTCAGACCACTGCTAAGGATTCATCTCAGGGTTAGTGTCACATTTGCATTCTAACTAGAGTGACATGGCATGGTGCTGCCAGTCATTACCCTGCAATCTCTCCCAGAACCCTCCAGAACCTTCTTTGCAGGAAGAGCTAACAACTCATTTGACTTCTCTGCTCTGAATTAATTTCTACCCTCTCTGTTCAACACCTTGCATGGCAAAGCTCTGTTCTCATGAATGGTGGCTACATAGTACTGCAATACAAACAGCAGATCAGAACTATGTATTTATTTCCTTTATGCAGCTGGAACAATCTTTCGATATAATCAACTATGAAAGTGCAAACGTAAGTATGCTGGAGGTGCAGGGGAAAGAATTTGGTATATAGTTTATGCTTAATATCTATGCTTATCAGTGATAAAAATAAACTAGTTACAAACATATCTTTTTCAAGATGTTTAAATAAACTGTCAGGAAGTGGATCAAATGCATCAACAGAAGATTTATTTGTAAATGTATTTAGAAGTAGATGCCTGTTCTGTAAATTGTATCTGAATTGTATCTGGCTTTTATAAGCATCTGTTTCTGGCACGTAGGCCATTCAGGTATTTAGGAAGGTCATCTCTTCTACTCTATTACCTTAATATGGATTTCCTGCTGCATGAACAAAGTCCACTGAAGTTATAGGGACTCATTCTGCATATCTGAGAATGAACATCTCTGTCAACAGCCATGCAAAGGAGGAAAGTGACATCTTTGGAAGGTAATACTCATTTCAGGCTTCCATGGTGTACCAAAGAAAGAGTTCAATATTATGTTAAGTGTTAGCAGAGGAAGACATTCCCTAGGGTCTCATCTCCCTTCCTTCTGCGTGTTCACAGAGGAAAGCCAGGCTGCTGCTTTCAGCTAAACTTCCACTTCCATGCATGGACCTATGATGTTGTGGGAAAATAACAGAAGAATGGCAAGGACGATTGTAAACACACCCAAGTGACTTGCAGCTGGGTGTGCAAGTCAAAAAAACACATATATGATAATAATTTTGTTTAACCTTGTGTGTTAGACAAGTAGAACATCTATGTTGAGATAACATAGGCCTGTGGCAGACTTAGAGGTACCCTATTGAACAAGCTTGAGATTCCTGCCCAGCTATGGGAGAGATCAAAGCACAGTGGTAAACTACACCTGTGTGAATCCCTGATAAACAGGCAAAAACAGCAGGTTTGGCGATTCTCTAGCATGGGCTGAGCTCCACAGTGCCTCTGCCCTCACTTGCGTGCCTCTGCTGAGTGCTCCTTCAGCTGGCAAGGTTACAAAAATAAATTTACTCTTTGCATTTCATCCGTGGTTTTATGTTGTTCTTGTGTCCCGCCTGTGCCAGCTCACACAGATGTGCATTTTTGCTGAGGGCAGAGACTGGACAGCACTCTTTTTTTGTGTGATGACCCACAAGCAGATAAAATCCAATCTGTGCAGGTAGTCCTAGACCTAGAGACACAGGGGACAGCACAGAAAGGAAAAAAATTTTTTGTTAATTTAAAACGTGAGATACCAGCTGGACCCCTCCACAAAGATAAAAGCACTGCCAATTTTAGCAGATTTTTGACTGTCAAAATGTACAACAGCTGCATGAGACAAGACAAAAGGATTGGTAGTACAGTTGGCTTTTTAACCTTTTCAGCACCTGTCTCCCTACAGACATAGTAAAAATATGTCTGTAATAACATTATCCATCTCAATGGGAGCTTTCATGCATCTAATAAGAATTGCTGATGGGAATCCAGCAAACTCATTTGATGCTTTTCTTTGGGATGTCTACATGAGCTTTCTGGCTGATACAAGTTTTGTTTTGTTTTGTTTTGTTTGTGGGGTTACTGAACTTCTGCTTGGCTAACAGCAGTCAGGCAGCAATACAGTGTGAAAAACACTACTCACTGGTCATCTCTGCCCGAAGCCAAAGCCACCAAACACTTCCATCTCAAAAAGGACAAATGCTAGGTTCTCCCCTTCCTTTTCTTTGTCCCATGCTGAATTCAGCAACACGGACTTTATTCTCCTGGCCTCATTCCCTCAAGTCACCTAAGATGTCTCCATGGACAGACTTGAGCCAGTGGAAGGCAATCTGTAGCTGTGGTACTACTTGCATTGCACATAAATGTAAAATAATGATGTGGATGGTCACACCATGTCCATGGCAGCAAGTCTAAAGAAGGGGACTCATGTGAACAGAAAAGAGATGTCATTTACTCCATGGGAGACACCTGACATAAACTCAGAGTTGTTGTGCTAAAACTTCTGATGTGTTCACCCACCCCAATCCCCTGTAAAGCATGCCCTGGTACCCTGGGATGTACAAATGCTTTCTGTTTTCATCTTTCCCAGAGCTTTGTCCTGAATGGAAATCCCCCTGCTGAGGGAAAAAAGAGTCGAGTTTGAGCAGCAACCGAAAGTTTCTTCCTCTCATACCAGGGACACCATGGCTGGCTTGTTTGTAAGTCTCCCAAGGGTTATTTCTCAGCTAATTTGAGCTGTGGGCTGGGTCTAGAGGTGGGGTGAGCACAGTGGCAGCTGGTGATGTGAGAGCATGGGAAGCACAGTTTCTCCCTGCTCTGAAGGGAAGCACAAAAGATTTTGCCTCTTAGGTGCTGGCAGCAGCCCCTCCCCACAAGTGTTGGTGGGAACAGAGCACGTGACACCCTGCATCACCTGAAGCAAAGCTCTTGGCGGCTCAAGAACATCACACGTAATAAGCGGTTTCGCCTCTCATACAGCCTAACAGATGGCTTGAGACAGTTTTGTCAGAGGCCTGGAGTAGCCAATTTTTGGGAGAGTGGGCTAGCCCAGAAGTGTGAACAGCAAGACTGGTTCACCGAGGGGTCTCAGCTCACAACTGCAGCCCTGACCCAACCCAGGGAGCAGCAAAGCTCATGTTGCTGAACAACCTGAACCAGTTCTGCAGCACCAACAGGAGCTTTGTCTACCCAGAGGTCTCATTGCAGTACAGACCACACTCACCTGAGCTCACTAGGGACCAGGAAGAAGGTACCCACAGAAACGCAGAACTTAAACCAGCCTGGGAACAGACTCCACCATACAAAAAGAGAGGAAACCTATCTTAATAAAAACTAGTAATTCTTTTGAGGTTTTTATTTGAGGTTTTCTGAAAATAAAGCACACAGTCTGCACACCAAACACACAGTCCAACCTTCCTGGACATCCTCATCCAGGGTCAGCAGAGATATTTATCCACTTTTTCATGAAAAATGCCATCTGTGCTGAAAGATAGGGAGCTAGGAACCGCTGTAATATCTCATCCAATGTATGATTAATAGCAATTCTTTACTCTGACAAACAGGATGAGAAAGAAAAATCATCTGGGTGGGCAAGATAAACCTCTGCGCGCAGCTGCACACTCAGGCATCAGCATCTTCAGTCTCTCTTACTAGCCTTGTGAAGGTGCAGACCACAAACTTCTGCTCACTGAATTAGTAGGAAAAATCCAGTCAATATTTCCATTTTATTCTACCGAGAATAATAAAAAAATTATGAGCAATGAAGAGCAAGCTGTCAACATGTCAAAAGCTGTGTGCATGTGAACTGTGTTGAAACTTCTTCCTTTTCTTTCCTCAGATTTTCAACAGCAACCCTCTAGTCCACTAATTCATGGGAATTAAGGGGTTGATCTCAAACTTACAGTCCTTCCCAGGTTTACAACATTATTAGCTGCTCACATACATAATTGTACATTTCTGTTTCCTTACCAAGTTTGAATGATCTTTGCTGTAATAGAAGCACATTGAAAGAAGTAAGTCTGTCAGCTGGAAGAAAGCAGCCGTCCATTTCTGCAAGAACTGGGTTAAAAACTGACTTACTGCATGAGATTTCACATGTACCACCCATTGTCAAAAGAATTTTTCAGAAACTGACACAGAAAAATGTGCTGCAAAGGAATGCTAAGAGGATAATTTTGGAAATCTCTCATTCTTTAAGTAAAACCACACCCACCCAAACAACCAAAACCCCAAGCAAACACAAGAGAAGCAAAAAAAAAGATAAAGGCGTTCAGGAAGTAGTTTTTTCTTCTGGATTTTATTTTTTCTCACTTGCACTGCAAATTTTCTGAAATTTTTCAGCAAAATTTTCTTGAAAAATTTGCATTAACTGTTCTCAAAGATGCGTGTGTTGCAACAGTAAAGTGAGTTCTGGCAGAACTGGCTGAGCTTGAATCTGCTCGTCTGAGATATCTCTGGAGAGCATAAGAAGGAATAAAACCCCCTATACTTGTCCTGAGAGGTAAATGAATGTTTCTCTAACTCTCAGTGTCTTCAGGCCCCACAGACTGTCAATAACACTTTCTAGTGTCAGCTATAAAACTGCCCTCGTCCACTGGCCAGCTACTGCAAGTTTGGGCTGTGGAAGAGGAATAAGAGCAGACAGGGTACATCTTCATACAGCATTAACAAAAACTGGGAACTAGTTCTCATACCCATGGACATTCATGCAACAAGAGAAAAATAAGGTGGGCATGAAAGTTAATCACTCCTCCAAGGCACAAGAAGCTGAAAGCTATGGTAAATGTATCCCCTTCAGGGCTTTCACATACCAAGCCAACCAAGTGCCACACAGATTCCTCTGTTTTCTTGATTTGAAGCCTTCCAGATTCCATGTCAACCCTTAACCACTCTGTTTTGTCAGGAGATCTTAACTGTAGAACATGTCCTGTTTCTCCGGGTTTGTTTTTAGGACTCTTCGCCTACTCTGCTTGGAGTCAATAACTTAGCAAGAGAAGTTTTCACATGAGTCATTCTGTCTCATGGATGATCTAACAGATTGTAAATACAAAGAAGATTTATGAGGAGATACATTGGGGAGGTTGTGTCTGGATGTTTTCATCATTAAAAAATATCACCACCTTGTGTTGCTTCTGTCCAACAAAGCGGACTTTTATATGTAAATCTTTCCCTAAGTATGCTAATGAGGCATATAAAACTGCCTCTTTTTTTTTCTGAGCAGAGAGACTCCATGGAGAATTCCCTGTTTCAGCAGGACTGCTGTAAGTTATAAGCACCCTGGAGGGTGTGCTAATGTATCCAGAGTGGCCTTCATCTTCATCATCACCTCTCCCTTCACTACTACACACCAAGCTCACTTTCAAGTCCTTCCAAGTACAAGAAAAGGCAGAAAGATTGCAGGCACTAACATATTTTTGAGTTAAGTCTTCTTTCTTAAAAATTAAAAGGTCTTTTCCTGACTGAACCTTCCTAAGTGTCACAGCCATTTCAGTGGTAACATGAGAAGCATATATTTGGCTCCTACTATGGGACATACCTTAAGTACTTTGTGTAAAAAGTGATGAGTTGATTACTGGGTGAGGAGGAACGTGCATCCTCACAGTAGTTGGGATAAGTCAGCATACCTTCCCAGTGCTCTTGGAGCAACACAAAGGCTTAGTAGGCATCAGTGAGTTCCTAACACAGAGACAGGGACAATCTACCATAGGATGGTTTGGAGATCTATACGTCTGATCTTATGACATTGTCTGTAGGGCACAACAACTCCTCTTTAAAGAAAGGTTTTCCCAACACATGCTCTGAGGAGTGCTTACTAGTGGAAGCACAGACATACTCAACCCTGCCAGAGGACAGGATTTTCTTCTGTGAGGGGATGCCAACGGAGCTATACATCTGATCTTAATGCCCATCACCACTACTACATGCTAGTGCTGTTCAGCCTTGATAGGATCAGGCCATGGTGCCCTGGGGAGCTCTGGACCACTGTAGTGATCCACACGGATTGGTTCACCCTGTTCTAAGTCTCTCTGTAAGGGCTGTGGACAGACTCAATCTCCCTCGTCAGAAGGCCAAACAAACCCAGCAGTGTGTTACTCTGGGCATGTAGGGGCAAAGGCACTGGATGGGGCAGCGAGACTCACTTCTTGGCTCGGATGATACAACCTCACCGTGCCTGTGTCACTCCCCAGTAGGGCTGTGCTTCCATGGCTTGAGAAGTACATAACTATGCAGCTCTGTCTTCTTCCACTCCAGCAGAACTTGATATCCAAAGTGCCAACCAGCCTGCCATCATGGGGGTTACGGCTCGTCTCTTTAATAGACCATCAACCAGACACCTATGGCCTATGGCTCCCCCAACTAATACAAGCCTTCCCCTAGCTTTAAGAGCCTCAGGACATTGGACCACACCCTGCTATACACACACAAACAGCACAACACTCTTAGCTGCAGTAGCCATGGAAAGAAGTAGAGGGCTTAAGACAATCATCTTGTTCATGCATCAATAATACCTCCTTAAAGCTCCTTTGACAAGAAAGCTGAGAAGCATAAGTCAGAAGGATCAAATACCTAACTGGTGTGTCATACATCCAGAAGTGTGCTGCATATCCTAGCCACTATCAATTGATTAAGAGGACTGATAAATGGAGTTCTAAGAGCAAAGGAGACCATTTCACACTGGAAAATAGGATGGTGGGTGAAAGGATAAAATGCAATTAAAATACACAAAGAAGAAACCTGAATTCATTAGAATTAGAAAGTAAATACAAGTCTTAATGCACTGGAAACAGCAGCGGAACAATTGGAAAACTAAAACAGAAACATCAAAAGGCATGACAGGAGAAGAAAAGCTGAGTTTCACAAAGCATACACTTATTTAAAGGCACATTAACTAACCAAGAAAAAACAAAATCAACCTGTCTTTCAAAGGAGGTCTATGAGCATGGGAGAAGAAGTTAACTGTCTCTACTATAAAACTCCAGTGTGAGCAAGAACAAAGAGCACATCAACTACTAATCTCCTCTGCTAGGCAGCTTCTCTGGCTAGCCTTCTCCAGGAGAAGGCAGAACAGAGAAAACACTAGACACTCTACCTAAATAGTACAGATGCAGCCCTTCTCCCATCTGTCCCCCAGTCATTGGTTATGTCTGTGCATGCCTGGAAGGCACTCAGGTAGCAGGATAAGGAGGACATCTCCCCACCTGACAGTGTAGTTTGAAGAAGGGGTGAAACGATTGTGACCTTCTTATTAAGCAAACAAGAATCGCATAGTCACAATAAGCAGCATGGTAAGAGAGAGAAAAATACTGCACCACATTCCTCTGCCACAAATAATATCCAGTTTATGGAATTTGAGGATAGCTGCAACACCATGGAAATCTTAGGGATCAGTTTTTCCAACACTATGCACACAATCTCTTCTTTTAACGTGAAAATGGCCATTTTTGGTCCTACCCAAAGGACCATTTAGCCCAGCTTGTCTGTTGCACTAGACAACAGAAGATGTATCGGAGAGAGCAGAACAGGGCAAGCATGCAGCAATACTTTATAAAATACTTTCCTAACTATCAGCAATTTGCAGTTCAAGCACTTCCCCAGAAAAGAAGATTCTTTTATATTTAAGAGACCCCAGCGAGTTTCTTTTCCATGAATTTGTCAAGTTGCTCTCTGAACCCGTGTGAACTTTTAACAGTCACAGTATCCTGTGGCATGGAGTTACACTGATTAAGGGTAACTTGTATAATGAACCATTCCTTCTGTTTTGAAACTCCTTCCTTCTAATTTGTTGTGTTGCTCCTTTATTTTTTGTTTTGAAGAGACAGTGAAAAGCCAAACTCCACTTACCTTCTCCATACCACATAAGAATTTACAGACCCCTGTCATATCCCTGCTCAGTTTTCTCTTTTCCATGGTGAAGTCTGTTTATTATTTTTCACAGTAGTAGCAGTCTGTTTACTCATTCCCAAAGCCATCACAGACCTCTCTGATCATTCCACTTCTCTATACTGCACTTTGTGCTAAATAGCTGCTATGCAAAGCAGTTACAAATGGCTGCTGTTCTGCATGAGCACGCAGTGCTCTCACAGGGACCAGTGAACCGTGAGGGTTAGGTAGGCAGGAGCGAGTGACGAGGCATGCAGGAGCTCTGCCCGTTCCCCATGACAGCAAACAGTTACTTGAATCTGGACTAAGTGAAATACTGCGAAGTAGCAAGGAGAAGTGTCTCCAGTGATCCACAGGCAGGAGAGAGACAGGACCCTGGAAGGCAAACCAGTATTTCAAAGGGACGGTATTGTCCCTTTGAGTTCTGTAACAGATACTTGGGTCTTCTTGCAGGTTGGTTTCCTGTTGACAGAGAAATGGGGTATACAGGATCTGACTGTTTTCTCACTGTAGTTAAGGAAACCCAGTCCTGGAACAGACATGATCATAAATCACACACAGATAACCCCATTTCTAGAAATACTCATCTGCTGAGTCTTACTTTAAACAGTAAAGGTGACAGTTTAAAAATATATTTTACTACTTATTTCAAGCTTTTTCTCATTTAGGATTTTAGGACTGGGTTTTATTAGGCAAATTCTCAGGTAAGTCTCAGACTCTGTGCCACCTTTGAGAACCCTGGAAAGGGAATTTGAACATTACTGACAACTCTGTGAAAGTTGATGTTTTCTCTTAAGACTGCTGGACTTCTACTGAAACACTGAAAGAAATCCAATTCCACACAAAGTACAATATTCTCTAGCCCTCAGGATTATAGCACAGAGCTAGATAACATGACTCAACAATATCGCAAGAGCTTTAAAACCATAAGGCAAATAAAATGAGCCCCACATCTGCTAAAGTCACATATAAGCCAGTCTTGCAATTTCATGGAGAGTGGCAAAATTTTGTATATTTTAGCTTAGCTGTGCTTCCAGCTGAGTTTCAAAGCCGTGGATAAACACTTCCCGGAATCATAGCTGAGAAGAGCATAATTGCAGCGACTACTGTATGAGTATAAAAGATGTCAAGAAATGTAAAACATTTTCCAGATGAAAACTGTCAGAGCCTGCAAATAATAGGGCAACTCTAAACCCATCTTTTCTGGGACAAAACAAAGTCTGTGAATTACTAAACTCTCCCACAGCTGGAATACTCAAAAGAAGAAAAATCAAATGGGAAGCATTGTCTGATTTAAACAGATGAGGAAATGAAAAGCTTTGCAGGAATGTTTGTTTTAAAAGAGCAAGTGCAAGCTTCCAACAGTCATGAGCAGATCTGGATCGTGCTTTCAGCCTCTCTATCAAACATGAACGCCCCATGCCACATGTTTTTTCCAGAGGTATGTGTTGGGTTTGCATGGCAAGGTTTTGGTATCAGGGGGGCTACAGGGGTGGCTCCTGGAAGAAGCTGCTAGAAGCTTCCCCTGTGTCTGACAGAGCCAATGCCAGCCGGCTCCAAGACAGACCCACCGCTGGCCAAGGCTGAGCCCATCAGCGCCTCTGTGATAACATATTTAAGAAGGAAAAAAATGACTTAGAGCCCAGGAAGATGGGAGGGGTGGGGGGAGATGTTTTAAGATTTGAATTTATTTCTCATTGCTCTGCTCTGTTTTGCTTGGTAATAAATGAGATGAATTTTCTTTCTAAGTTCAGTCTGTTTTGCCTGTGATGATAATTAGTGAGTGATGTCTCCCTGTCTTTATCTCGGCCCACAAGCTTTTCATTATACCTTTTCTCCCCTGTCTAGTTACGGAGGAAGAGTGATAGAGCAGCTCTGGTGGGCACCTGGCCTCCAGACAGGGTCAACCCACCACAGGTATCAGCTCTTTTTAGAGAAGAACCAACTGAACAATATGAAACAATACCAAACAGTGGTATACAGGCCCATGTTGCTTTCCTAAGAAGGATCTATTTGGAAGTATTACTGTGCTTTGTCTATATCACTCATTGCTCTGGTCTCACAGATACATGTCCATTACCTGGACAGATGGCCATTGCTGAAGACAAACCAAAGGAAACTGGGTTACACACTGGGAGAGCCCCTCAGAGCAAGGCTGAGACTTGAAGCACGCTGTGCTTCTGGGGGATCATTCAAAACTGAGGGTATTCTGGCAAATGCCTTAATCCTGTTGGGATTTCAGAAGAGTGCAGCAGGAATCTCAGGTGTCTATTTCAGCACCTGAGGAGCAGATCTGAAGTCCAGATGGTCAGCCTCTGAGGGATTCAGTTGTACCCTTTTCAAAGCCTCCAGGACAGACAGGGAAGGGACGTTCCGCAGCATCAGGGGAGGAGGTCTCACTGCTTAACCTTTGGCAGTTCTCACTGGTCCTGATGTTCCTTGATGTATGTCCTGGCCTTTCCCTTTCACCTGTACTGCTGTTCTTCCCTTCTACCCCCTTAACTTGTGTTTTTCTTTCCAGAGGAGCTTCTGGGTTTTTTCTCAACTACTTTGTCTTGTTTTCCTCTTTCCTCTTCCAGCTTTTCTCCCATTAGTCAACCACAGGTAGGCCACTCTTGCCCTCTCCCAGACTCCTGGGAAAAGGCTCTACTTCTCAGTCTGTGCACATCACCAGAGTGTTACTGATTGAGTCAGAGAGTCATATTTAAGCCAATGAGTCATCCACTTCTCTTTCAGGAAGAGATTTGTCTAAGATTATGGTTCTTGACATAAGCAATAATGCCACAGTGTGAATATTGAGAGATAAATGGTAAGACGGGTGAGAGCAGGGGAAAGTCCCTTATCAATGGGTCAGACTAGCCACATTTCTAATTCAAATGTTTTAGGTGAGGAAGCATTTATTTCAGAGAGAACAATTTTTTGTGTAATAAGTGACATTTTCCCTTTTATTTCAAAATTTCATTTTCTTCTACATCCAAAAATGTCACTCAGCTTTTTAGGGTTTGTTGGCATGAACTGGAAAACTTTGTAATGAGTTATTTTCATTAAAAGTCACATACAGGACTAAACAGAACTAAATTGCTTAGGTATTCTAAAAGAAAAAAAAAAAGCAAAAGAAAAAGCTATGCATAATGTCAATTAAAACCATCTTCAGTGCACTTAGAAACATTTTCTAAATGCTAATCAAGAATGGAGATGATAATGTATTAAAAAATTACCCCACAGAGTTGACAAAATTGTGTTTGGAACTAAGAAATTAAAGGGAGGCAGCATGTTTCAGAATGGTTTAGTAATAAATATTGCTCAGTTCCTGGTGCAAGTCTGCTTTGCTAGAGAAATTTAGTTCAAGGTAAAATGGCCTAGAAGACAATCACAAAACAGAAGAATGAAAAAATCAGTGAAACTTTCTGACCTGCAGAAGAAAACTGCAGTGGTAAAGCTATTTATTAAAAGGAAATTAAAGTGATCAAAAGAGAACATAACTGACAGCAATTCACCATAAAAATTACCATACCCATTCATCTGCAATTTCAAATGAATGCTTGTTCTTTAATTCTCTGTTAAGCAGGAAGGTGTCATAAATGACAGTCCCATCAGGTATTGTTCCTAACTGCCAGGCTTTGGAGGAAGGTTGCACCTTATCATAAGAAACAGTCAAAGTCAGTTCTTTGGAAAGTTTTTCAGGGCAAAGCACAGGCAAAATATTAAAGAAGAGAGAGGTTTTTATAAAATTGAAGACTACCTCTTTTAATCCAACCTAGCACTTTCAATAGAGCAATAAAAGCAATTTTGACCTTATCTTTGACTGGATTCTTGGAAGACAGCTAAAGAAATGAATGTGATTCAGCAGAGAGAACTGTATGTATTTTCTACATTCCCAGTCACATAAAAGACAGTGGAAAGCCAACGAAATCAAAGGAAAGGTGCCCAGTTATATCAGATGTGTGGTTGTTAAGAGATGAGTCTAAAGTAAACATACATGTGTATCTCTTAAAACAATAAAAATGAAGTTTAAGGATATGAAATGCTGTTTGCAACCTGTACAAGCAGCTTTCCATGTGCAGAACTTAACAAGCAGTTCTGAATAGACCCAGCTCATGAATTGTAACTATCCTTCCTAAGCAATAATTGTACATAATAAAAGAAGCTCTTGAATTTCACCTTTTCTGCAGCATAAAGTTCCTGCAAATTCCAGGGTGCAAAAGCCAGCAATGCTATAGAGAAATCAATCCACCTCGATCTATTGAAGCAAAAATACTTCATGAATATATGACTCATTAAATAGTGAGAAACTGAAATCAAATGGCAGTATCTCTCATTATTATCACTCTGTTTCCAACTGAAAAATTACACAGAATAGGCCTAATGAGGACCTAGTTGACAGCTAAATAGAAAAATATGAAGCAACTGAAATTAATGAGGAAGCAGGATGGGAAGCGACAAGGGCAGAGTCGCTCTTGGTCAGCATAGGTTGATCAGCATCTCTTCTCACTGACTAAACTCATAATCCTCATTACCATGAAGGCAGTGAATCTATTTGCTGCACACTGTGGCCTTTACGCTGAACAGCGCAATCCTATTTCTGTCAGTTCCAAAGGCTCACCAGAGCTTATATTTGTCAACAATGTTGGGGTTTTAGTTTAAAGGTCACTTTTCTCACTCTAGGCATCACAGATCTTCTGGGTCATGGAGCTTCTAGGGTCTGACTCCCACAAAATTCACTTGTAGATTTCTGGAGGAAATTGAAGCCATCTCAGTAAATTTGCAAGTAGCATACAAATCATCAAGCAAGTTGCAAGATCTTTCTATCTGAGCATACAGTTGTATGCAGCTTTTGTCCGTGAAGAATTCTCAGTTTAGTTAGACAGAGGAAATTGTGTTCTATAGTTCTTTACCAGATTACTTTCCCTAAGTGAAAGGCATTCCAGAGACAGGGTGCTAGACCTGTGAGCAGACTTCTGAGTCTCACTCATTCTTTCTTCCCATGGACCCAAAGCAACAGTTCAAGTTTCTCAGTTATGACTGAATTTTCTCCATGGAACCACACATGTTGCTTGTGTCTGTGTATATGCCACCTGCAAAGAATTCTTGAGTAGAATTGCTCTGTCTGCCAGAGATTGCTATCACTGTCTTTTCCATGCTGACTTCTTCATATGGTCTTTTCCATGAGGTGCAGTCCATTTCTTGTTTCAGACTCAGCTTTAGACTCTGTCAGTACGCTGCCAACCAGGAAGAGAAAAGAATCAGCAGCACACCCTAATTCAACTGCATTTCTCACAGTGACGTGGTACTCCCATAGGTCTAAGTGGGAGGGTATTATGTTTGAGATATGTCCCACAATTATGAATGAAAACATTTGCTCTGTCTCACACAACAGAGTAAATCAGAACCTAAGAACATATATCTGTTCCATCAGCCTCTGAACCTAAGTTTTGTCTAAGAAGATACAGATCAAGTCAAATCTACAACAGCTGTTTTGCCTGACTGTGAACTGTGCTGGAGGCCTAGCAACCACCACCCAGAAGAAGCTGGAGGAAGCTGGTATAAGGGCATTGAACTGTGTAGACGCACTGGTATAGAAAGAACTTCTATCATCATATCCAGTCTTGCATGGGTAGGGAGAGCCTGGAAGGAAAGAAATGGTCAACTGCTAGAAGCTTACTCTTAGTAAGGGTACTTGGGCTGGATGGTGCCCACTGACAAATGCAGCAGGGCATAGGACTTGCCAGGGGCGACCTGCAAGGAGGCATTTAACCATTGCAGCTATACAAACAGACAGTCCCTAGGTACATAAAAAGTGAGCAGAACTGTAACCTGTGGAAAGAGCTGTGAGATTGACAAAGAACCATGGGTTCCCTTAGCTGGTCACTTCTAGCCTGAGGGAGGAAAGTCCTTTGCAGAATGATGGCCACATGGGGGGAACAAGGGGATTGCAAATATTATCCCATGCTTCATCATGCATTCCATCCCACAGCTGATGTCCCAGTCTATTCTACCTTACTACAACCATGGGATGACCTGAAATTGTGTGCCAATGTCAGGCTGAGAGGACTCCAATACAGTCACTAGTAGGTTTCATGTTCATGTCTCAGATACTTCAGATGTGGGTACTCTTTTGCTTCCACATTTTAGCCTGTCTCAATTCATCAAAAGAGGAGGTATAGGTTGTACCTTTTTTAATGTATTCTCTGTCCCAATCTGGCTGATCATCTCTCCACATCTCAGCTTTCTGCTCTGGCTTTGCCATTGACCTCTCTCAGGTCAAGAAGAACTTGGTCAAGGAGCAGTGGCACAGCTGCTGTCTGACTAGATTACAGTGTTCATTTGCACAGAGTATACTGTGATTACAGTGACATGGAAGCAGTGGCATGTGCTTTCTGAACCCTGTGTTCCTGTATGTGAGCCACAGCCAGGTGGATACACACAGGACATCTTGCACAACCTCTGCTTACCAACACATACTTCCAATTAAGATGTTCAGTCATCTTGGGATGACATTATTCCACTGAAAAAAAATGGCAGAGCACAGAGGATGTAATGGAGATTTTAAATCAGGGGCAAAAGCAAGAAGGGACAGCATTACAAAGACTGTGAGGTCTTCTCCAGCTTCCTAGGGAAATAACTCATTTCTGAGTCTGGGATAATATTATGGAAGTCAAAGAAAAGGGAAGAAAATCAACACTTCCAGTGCTGACACTGAGGTATGGAAAACAATCAAAGTGTTTAGGAAGCACTGGTCTCACTCAGTGCAACTGGCCAGAAGTTTCTGCAAGATTCCCCACCTCATGGTGCATAGAATTCTACTACAGCAGCAAAAAATGCAACTGGTGTTAGGGTTTCTAGTGGTCAGAAGCCTGGGATGGCAGGAAGGAATAGGGGAGGCCTAGTAGTAAACTTTACAGAGAGGAGAGGGTTCTGGTCACAGTAGGGTCTTGGTAGGTTACTATTATTTATCTTGAAAGCTATTTTTCTTTTCTTCAAAGTGAAGCAACTCAAGACACACAACAAAAAAACAGGGCAAGAGACACACATGAGTGGTAAAGGATAAATCTTCTAATCATCAGGGAAAAATCTGACAAATGTTTATCCCTTATCTGTTTGAAGCATGGTAGACACCAAAGTGATGGACTTCCAAATCCTCTGTGCATGGCTCAAGCTTGAACCATTCCAAGGAAGGGGTTCAAGCAGATCAGCTGTGACCTTGGCACACATCACAGTTTTTGGGTTCTGAAAGTGACTGTTCCTGTGTAAGTGATGCTTCTCCAAAAAGTATCACCTTCTGAGGTGCTGTGAACAGACTTCACACGCTAGGAGTCTGACTGTAATTGGTGTGAGAGAGATTTTTCTTTTCTATGTGAACAAAAAGCTTTGCTGCCTTAATAGGCCTTTTTCCTGCAAAAGACCAGGCACAGAGGAATTACCATGCATCACAGAAGTGCACTACAATAGGGTGGTAGGCAGCACTGGGTGCTCCACACTGTGCCTCCATTAGTGAAGGAGCATGATCTATCCCATCATAAGCAGACCATCATTAAAATTTCACACAGTGGCACACCATGAGAATCATCAGGGAATCATCAAACCACCCTATGCGTGCAGCAAAGGGACAATCTTCCTCCCCAGCAAAGTCATGTAGCTGCTCTTTGCTATCTCCTTTTGCTAGTTGTGGGTCTTCTCTCACTCCTCTGTGCTTAGTTCCCAGTTTGCCATGGTTTAACACATCAGGCAGCTAAAACAACCACACAGCTGTCTGCTCACTGCCACCCTTCCAATGGGATGGGGGAGAGAATTGAAAATGGAGAACTCATGGGTTGATCTAAAAACAGTTTAACAGGACAGAAAAGGAAAATTATGATAATGATAATGGTGATAGAAGAATATACAGAACAAGTGATGCACAGCACAATTTCTTACCACGAGGAGCCGACACTCAGCTAGTTCCTGAGCTGCCCTGCCTCTGGGCAAACCCCCAGTTATATACTGACCATGACATCATATCGTGTGGAGTATCCCTTTGGTCAGTTTGGGTCAGCTGTCCTGGCTGTGTCCCCTCCCAGCTTCTTGGGCGCCCTCCGCCTTCTCGTTAGCAGGGCAGTATGAGAAGCTAAGAAGTCCCTGACTGCTTGGTAACAACTAAAAACATCAGTGTGTTATCAACATTATTCTTATACTAAATCCAAAACTCAGCACTATACCAGCTGATAGGAAGAAAATTAACTTTGTCCCAGCTGAAACCAGGATATAGTTTTTACCTCTTATCAGGACCTCTTTATACAAGGGATAGCCTGAGCCTCCATGATTTATGATCTTATGTCTTAGTGGGCTCAACTGCAAAATCTTACTCCAGTGCTTTACCTACCTTGAACTCTAATTCATACTCTCAGTACAGGAGAGAACTTGTCATTTTAATTTATAGTTGCTTATTTCCACGGATAGCACTGTGCATCATAATTTTGTTGTTGCTTCATATAACTCATTCCTGCCTCATGATCTTTGGTCTGTTTATGCAGGAAACAACAAGAGGTCACATTCTGTCAAAAATATTTAATAAGATCATGAGATTGAAAGTGTACTTCCCCACATATTTTCATTTCATAAACATGCTTCTGCAATAGCATGCAGAAAGATAAAAAAACTTAATTTGGAAACATCCTGTCCTTTACAGAGTATGTATTTCCTCCTCTAACTGTGATCTGGCACCAAAAAGAGAGACTCGGCTCTATGCCCTGCTGATAGCTGGATCACAGTCTGTTGGCAGACATTAGATGCTTATGATTCAACACAAGAATAATATTCCTCACCACTCTGCAGAAAAAAAATTGCCTCCTGGCAGGCATCCATCAGCTGCAAAATTTTAAGAAATATCAAGCTTTAGTTAAAATATAAGGAGCATGCTATCAATTTCCTTAGAACACAGAGCATATGATAAGACTGGGGATCATTGAAAAAATGAATAACTACCTGCCCCATGTCACTCTCAAGAATCTTGTGAAACTCCCTTAGGTGCATGCTTGAGCTTCTGCCTAAGGCTCTAGGTAAAAACTAACGAAACTGAGAGATGGAACAAGAAAAAGAAGTGTTGGGTCCTACTTTAGCCAAACTCAAGCAGGTAAGGAATCCCAAGTGACTTCACTAGACCCTACTTTGTAGGCTAAACATGGTTAGTTTGGCCTGAGTGTTCTGCAATTGGCTTTGAGTGAAAGGAGGCATAGAAGGCAGCCCAAACTAAATGTAGCTGCTCTTTGGGTCATGTGCAATAAATCTACACAAGGATCAAGTTGTCTCAGGATTTGTTACTAGATTTGCATGGCCAGACTCAACAGAAACGTCCTTAAGAGTGTTCCTGAGATACTAAATCTGCCTGTTTAAAACTTTTCCTGATATCATACCAGCTTGGTAATCTACATTTTTTTTTTTTTTTTTTTTTTTCCTGGGGGCTTTTTTCATTT
>VXBL01004482.1:91130-109537 GCA_013400195.1 Aramus guarauna
GGAAGGAAGGAAGGAAGGAAGGAAGGAAGGAATGGGGAGTGGAAGGTATGGGGAAGAGTAGGGAAGGGAAGGATTAATAAATCCAAATATATTCTTTCTAAATAAAGAACAGATGTCATACATCCTTCTAATGTCCATGAGTGAGCTAACATCTCTGTAATAAGCAATGTCTGATTAAGATTGGCTTGGCTAACATACCAAGGCCCAGAGGGAGATTTATTCCTGTTCATCTTCCTTTTACCTCCTAGGAAGCCAGGGAGCAAGGCAAATTGCAATAATTTGTGACTGTAAAGCAAGCACAGAGATCTAATTATATTGTTTTTCACCAACAGTCACTTTAAATACACAGTCCTGGCTTGCGTTTGCTTTTCTAAAGCCCATTAGTTCTGTCAGTAGTGTTTTTCTTGGAGGAAAAAGTTATTCTAGCTGAGTAGCCTTTGATTATTTTCATTATTATCTGAGACACTTGTGTGACTTACAAAACATTCACTATGCCCCTGGCCACTTCAAATGTTTCTGTCTCTCTTCAGCATCACTTGATTTGGTTTGAGAGATTCATGTAATTCAACTGACAGAAAATGATTTAGTCAGGTCTTAAAGCTGGTTTCTTGCTTGACCTACAAATCTAATTTCCAATCAGCAATTGCTCTTTGGTTGTCTTAGAAATGTAGATATAGACAGACAGACAGACAGACGTGCTCTGTTCTGGTGCCCCTTTATTTGTTTTGCCTTCTGAATGTCATGGCATATGCTCACATGAAGCGCCCTTACACATACTTTGTCTTTCACAATGCTGGTTGTACAGACACTCTGAGCAGTAGCTGGTTTACTGTTCATTGTGAATCTAGGTATTAAGAAGACAGCATCAAACCCGCACCAAACCCACACCAAGGTTTTTGCTCTAAGGATGACTAACAAAGCGAGAAGGCAGATCAGACAATTTTAAGTTACCTCTTACGAGTCTATGCTAATGGCTTTTACAAGTATTTTCTCCAACCTACAGAAACAACATAAAATATGGGAAAGTTAATTGTGTCATAGTTTAAATGAATGTCCTGTTCTTTCAAATTTTTAGGCTGCTTCCATCTTTCTCAGGAAGGAAGGGACTGCATTCTCAATCCTTAGGTATAAGATACCAGGAAAGGAAGGCAAGAGACCAGCATGGATGAGTCAAGACCTGCTGGTCAAACTGAAGGGCAAGAAGGAAATGTACAGGCAGTGTAAGTGGATACAGGTATCCTGGGATGAGTATAGGGACACTGCCTGGTTGTGTAGGGATGGGATCAAGAAGGCCAAGGTGCAGCTGGAGTTGAACTTGGCAAAGGATACAAAGAATAATAAGAAGGGCAAAGAAAGTGTATCCATCCTGATGAACACAAGTGGCAAACTGGTAATAATGGATGAGGAGAAGGCTGAAGTAATCAACAACTTTTTTGCCTCAGTCTTCAATGCAAAGTCTCTTCCCACACATCTCGAGTGGATGGCCCGCAAGACAGGGACTGGTGGAGGAAAGGTTCAAAACCACCTGAGGAACATAAACATATGTAAGTCTATGGGACCTGATAAGAGGCATCCCAGAGACCTGAGGGAATTGGCTGAGGTAGTTGCAAAATCACTGTCCAAGAAGGCCAACAGCATCCTGGCTTGTATCAGAAACAGTGTGGCCAGCAGGACTAGGGAACTGATTGCACTCAGCACTGGTGAGGCCACACTTTGAAAACTGTTAAGTTTTGGGCCCCTCAGTACAAGAAGGACATTGAGGTGCTGGAGTGTGTCCAAAGAAGGGCAACGAAGCTGGTGAAGGGTCTGGAGCACCAGTCTTAGGAGGAGTGGCTGAGGGAACTGGGGTTGTTTAGGCTGAGGTGAGACCTTATCACTCTCTATAACTACCTGAAAGGAGGCTGTAGCCAGGTGGGTGTNGATTGAGTCACCACCCCTGGAGGTATTTAAAACACGCATAGATGTGATGCTTAGGGACATGGTGTAGTGGCTGGACTTGGCAGTGCTAGGTTAACAGTTGGACTTGATGATACTATATGATTCTATTATTCTATGCTGTGAAAAGTCCTGACAGCCAGGTGAAGTCCCGAGTGACTGGCAAAAGGAAAACATTTTTAAAAAAAGTGTAGAAAGAGAGGGCCCTGGGAACTACCGACCTGTCAGCCTCACCTCTGGGTGAGGCCTGGGAAGATCTTGGAACAGGTTCTTTTAGAAGCTACGCTCAGGCACATGTAGTACAGGGACATGTTTTGAGACAGCCAGCATGGCTTCACCAAGGGCAATTCCTGCCTGACCAACCTAGTGGCCTTTTATGATGAAGTGACTTCATTGGTAGACAAGGCAAGAGGTACAGACAAAATCTATCTGGACTTTGTGAGGCCTTTGACACACATCTCCTGCAACATCCTTCTCTCTGAATTAGACAGGTATGCGTGTGATGTATGGACTGTTTGGTGGGTGAGGAATTGGTTGGATGGTCACATCCAGAGGGTAGTGGTCAATAGCTCAATGATCAGGTGGAGACCAGAGATGAGTGGTGTCCCTCAGGAGTCCCTGCTGGGACCAGTAGTGTTTAATATCTTCATCAATGACATAGACAGTGGGACTGAGTACACCCTCAGCAAGTGTGCAGAAGACACCAAGCTGAGTGGTGCAGTTGACACGCCAGAGGAACAGGATGCCATCCAGAGGGACCTGCACAAGCTTGAGAACCTCATGAATCTAGACCCCTCAGCACAGGGAAGACATGGACCTGTTGGAGCAGGTTCAGAGGAGGGCCATAAAAATGGTCAGAGGGCTAGAGCACCTCTCCTATGAGGACAGGCTGAGAGAGTTGGGGTTGTTCAGCCTGGAGAAGAGAAGGCTCCAGGGACACCTTATTGTGACCTTTCGATACTTAAAGGGGGCTTATGAGAAAGATGTAGACAAACGTTTTAGTAGGGGCTGTTACCCTCGGATAAGGGGTAATGGCCTTAAACTAAAAGAGGATAGATCTAGACTAGGTATAAGGAAGAAACTTTTTATGATGAGGGTGGTGAACTCCTGGAACAGGTTGCCCAGAGAGGTAATAGAAGCTCCATTCCTGGAAACATTCAAGGTCAGGCTGGATGGGACTCTGAGCAACCTAATGTAATTGAAGATGTCCCAGCTCATTGCAGGGAGGGGTGGACAGGCTGACCTTTAAATGTCCCTTCCAACCCAAACTATTGCATGATTCTATGATTCTGTGCTCCTAATTCAGACAAGAAAGTTACATGACAAATGAAGTTGAACAATACAGTCTGGAAGTACTGTGAACAGCCTTCTCTTCTCCAGCTTTTTTTAATGCTCATTCTGCTGAAGGAGTCAAAGAAGATCATGCTTGTCCAAACTGAGGGGTCACCCCATTAGGAATTTCCTGTAAGTTTCGGTAGCTACATGAGAAAAGAGTGGATAAAACCACATGGGCCTATAGGGTCCCTCCTGCTGGGAAACCCACCCACCATGTTCCCTCTAAATGCAGCTTTGTTAAGACTATCTGTGCCTTTCCTTGAAAACTAACAGCCTCCTTCTGTGAGATTTTTTTCCTCTCTAATGTAATTGCCAAAGGAGTGCACAGCAATACCATGAATCTGACCAGAGCCCAATATTATGGCTATACAAGGATGCAGAAAGCAAGAAGGACTCCAGCAGGCTTTGATTTTCAAGAGTGCCCAGGCCAAGATGTATTAGCAGAGGAGTCTGGAACTCCATACTCTCTAACAAGGAGATTCAGCCATATTTGTGTTGTAGATTAGCCAATGGGTGAGGTCCATCTAGCTTAAAGGCAGTTCTGACACTTGACAGAGCACAGCTAGTTGGAAACAATGTTATTTCTCAGCACGCAGAAGAGCAAGAAAAGTGCAGAAACTGTAGGGAAAGATCAAGCATAAAATGCATTTTCTCAGCACAGAACCTGTTTGTGGGAGTTAGAGCATAGGAGTGACCTCAGCAAGGGTTGAAGATGGGGGGAGCTAATTGTACCACCTGGCATTTCCTGCTGACACATCTTGCAGAGACTGCTGTGTTCTGAGATTGTTTCTGTGCAAGGAAAAGTCCCATTATGCTGCTCTGCTCTAAGCCCTAGCTCCACTTTTCTTGCAACCATCACTCAGGGTTGCAGGTGCTGTGGGTCTGGCCCTGCTGAAGGCAATGACAAAAAGCCCATGAGAATTTAACCTGGATAATCAGCAAAAGTATCCCAATGAAACAATGTTAGGCAGATCTCATGACTCTGATGCAATATCCCCAGAAGGAGGAGAATGGAGGGAGGAAGAGGAGGCAAAAACCCCCAGGAAAACCTCAGGAATGAGTCCACTACAGCCTGATGCCATAGTGTGTGTGGGTTAAGGATTCAGGAGATGGAACAACCTTGAAACTAATCATACCTTTTCCCCCTGTATACAGTTTTGAAATTGGGTTTGGTTGGTAGTTACACCTGTGGGGAAAACATAAATAAATCATTGCTGTTTTTCTGAGGCTGTCCATAGATTTCTATAGTAGGATGCTTTTGGTTTTATCAAGGTATAAACCAGTTCAGGGGTGAACAGCACTGTTTGAGCCAGAGTGGATTGTGACCCATCCCCTAGAACATGATGCTGGTGCTTTGGTTTTGCAATTTCCTTTGTCATTAGATTAATGTCGATGTAAAGTCATTTCCTTTGCCTAATACCAGATGAAAGAGCACCTCTCATCAGAATATTGTTACAGTTAACTTAAGAAATGGCTGTTGTCATTATGAACAGCTTTTCAGTCAGAAGGGAAAGCGATGCATTTGAAATGCTTCTCAGTTTGAGAGCCTTTAGCCTGTTACACTACAGTGGGGAGGGGACTGGAGTGTAACGTTTCAGGTGGGTTATGAGGTGCAGTCACTCCTGGTGCTGCTACACCCCAAGCAAAGTATTCTGTTTTTAAGCAACCAGTGACATAAATGCCTGACAGGGTTGGAGATACTCCCTCTATTACTCTTGCCCCCTCTTACTATGATACCAAGCAAAAATGAACCTTTGCAATGCTTCTGTTAATCCCAAGAAGATGGAATTTAGCTGAAAAGGTGTGCTACTGTTCAATGACTCCTGCTGCACCTGCAAACTCCCAGTGGTAGCCTACAGCTGAAATGTGCAATCAGTTCCTAATTTAGCACTTAGCAGCCAAAGCATCCGGCCTACTTGAAAAATCTGAGCACGGTCTAAAATTTCTCTTACGCTTATACATTCTGTAAGATTTAATTTTTTATTAAATATTTTAATTCTTTTGTTTAATCTTTTTTTTTAAGGTAAGACAACCCAGAATAACAGGGACATTGTTCACTGGTTCCTCAGTGCACCAAGGTATTGGGTCTCTTAATTCGCAGTACTAATTTGTAATTCACTCTACTAGTTTCCATACAAATTTCTGGGTCAAATGTAGCCTTTTATTTTTCTATTTGTGTTCAATCCATTTTAAATTACACTCTGTCACCCAAGCTAAAAGCCATGAGGACTGTTTGTCTACAATATAAACATTGAAAGCATTAAAAGTACACATACTTTTTAAGAAGAGGAGCTGCTTTCCACAGCAGAGCAACTGCTTTCTTCAGATGTGATTTTCTATCTATGACAGCTGTACATGTGCAGCTAGTTCTATTAGACATCAGGCATGCCTGCCAGCATGGTCCTGATGGGTTACATCAGAAATTTTCTTTTGCATCAGAAATTTTCTTTTGATATGGTTTCTAATAATAGATAAAAAATAGCCTGCTTATCTAATGTTAATCTCTGGAATTATTGTTCTTTTAAGGCATCTCAAAGAAATGTATATTTCTTCCATACTTTGGAAATCCATGCTGTTGGGTATATTAATCCTTTTTCTTTTCAGCCTTGTGTTGGGTTTGCATGGCAAGGTTTTGGTAGCAGGGGGGCTACAGGGGTGGCTTCTGTGAGAAGCTGATAGAAGCTTCCCCTGTGTCTGACAAGGCCAATGCCAGCCGGCTCCAATACGGACCCACCACTGGCCAAGGCCCAGCCCATCAGCACCTCTGTGATAACATATTTAAGAAGGGAGAGAAAAAGTTAGAGCTTTTGCAGCCAGAGAGAAGAGTGAGAAGATGTAAGAAACCCTGCAGACACCCAGGTCAGTGCAGAAGGAGGGGCAGGAGGTGCTCCAGGTGCCGGAGCAGAGATCCCCCTGCAGCCCCTGGAGAAGACCATGGTGAAGCAGGCTGTCCCCCTGCAGCCCATGGAGGAAGGATGAGGGGGTGTAGAGATTCCACCTGCAGCCCATGGAGGACCCCACACTGNGTCTCATTCCTCTACTCTGTTCTGTTTGGGAATAAATTAGATGAATTTCCTCTAAGTGCAGTCTGTTTTGCACCCCATGATGATAATAAGTGAGTGATCTCTCCCTGTCCTTATCTCAACCCACAAAGCTTCTCATTACACTTTTTCTCCCCCGTCCGGTGAACAAGGGGAGTGACAGAACGGCTCTGGTGGGCACCTGGCCCCCAGCCAGGGTCAATCCACCACAAGCCTGAATCCTCAAGCCATCTTGGCACGATTGCTCAGATTATGACTGATGTGTATGTGTTCTTTCTCCCTCTGCCTTGTTTCATAGCAGTCCTTCTTTCAGTCATGCTGCCCATTTCCAACAGTTTTGCCAAACCACTCTTCCAGTGCCTATGTAGATTTGCAGACCAAACGTTCCCTGTTGCTTCCTGCCTTTCTTCAGTTGGCTACGCCATGTTCCAGGCTTCCTAAACACTGAGGTTTACTGCCATGTTTTCTCTGCAAACTCTGCAATCCTGCAGCATCATAGTCTTGCAAATTAACCCACCTGCCTATTCACTTGGCCAGTTTCAGAAATGCTTCCCCATTTAGAGAAGCAGTCTAAAAATCAGAAAGGACAGCTGCCACCCTGAAAGTCCATCTTTGGAAAAGAAAACTGCAGCTAATCAGCATTTTAAGAGAAGGTTTTAAAGGCTTGAAGAAGAGTCTCATGGGTCAGACAACTCCTGGAGGCACACCACTGAATCCTCAGTTTAGACACTGGGAATGTCATCCTCAAGACTATTCTCCAGTGCTGAGAAGTGTTGCTGCAATGCAGATAGTAGTCTCAGCACTGAGATTGCACCTGGAAATGGGTTGTAAAGCTGGTTTGTAGAGTGTAGAGGTAATATACTCATTGTAAAGGGAAAACAAAAATAACAGCTATTTTCTGAATTACCTGAAGACTAAGCAGCCTCTGAGCAGAGCCTATGATAGGGTGACTTTGCATTCAGCAAGGGACAAATTCACAAAGAATCACAGTATAACTCTTCCCAAATGTGTATGCAAGAAAATGTCTGTTTCAGCCTTCTGAGACAGAGAAGGGGACAAGGAAAAGAGGACTAGGAAGTGTGTTTTCCTATCTTCCAGACTTACCCACTCTAAAATGAACTCATGACTTCTCAATTGCTGCTGGCATCCTATATTAACTCCTGTGCGTTGCTGCCTAATAAGCCAGCACATGCAAAATAGATGGCTCTGTGTTCTTCAGTGCTCTTAATGCCACGCCTGTGCTCCTTAGCCCCAGATGCCCGGAGTTATGGAGGACTGTCTGCCTCAGCACAAGCAATCCAGCCCACCTCCTTCAGAGTATCTTTTCCATGTTAATTTTCTCTTTTCTCTTTTTTTCTTNAAGATGGATGATTCAGCAAATCACACAACTCTTCAAGTTTGATACAGCAGGAAGACAATGCCTACATCGTTTCTCTCACTCGTGGAATCCGCCTTGGACTGGTGTAGGAAAACCTCTCAGTGCACCTTCTGTGTTGAAGAAAGTGAGTACCAGAGCGTACAGGTTATCCTGCGGCCTAAACTTCATATTCAGGCTCAGATGGATACGTATAAGTAGGGAAAGTACGTAAGAACTAGTGCTCCACACACCTTTCATTCAGGGTGGAAAACAGTAACAGCATGATTCTATTGCAATTCCCCATCTCCTCCAGAAATCACAGGCATATTCAGTAAAACAACATGGTCCTGATATCAGGTAAATTATTCCCTGAAGTGAATGAAGGTGGGCAAGTCCATGCTGTTGTATCCTCGGCCATTTTGGCTGGCACGTCTCACGAGCAGCGACTGTCTTCTGGTCAATGACTGCACAATTAGAGATAAATAGCACTATTATATGGGATATTACCTTACACTTGGTGTGCCAAAGAATTGGCCATCTGTAAAGGCATTGTTGAATTGTTTGTCTAGTTCCAGGGCTCTGAAATTATTTGTAATAGATTGCCGAGTTCCTCTGTAGATTAATTGTATCAGAGCCATAATTGGGAGTTCAATACAGCACGGTGGGTGTGACCTTATCATGCAGAAAATCATTTAGAAAAGAGGATCAGAGATTCATAGATTCCATTTTCTAATTTTCATCAAAAAGGTCTCTGAAATGCAAAACAATTGTGTCTAAAACAAGAACATTCATTTTAGGTAAAGTGAGAGATGGTTAATAACTTAGACAATGTCTTTTATCTCAGATTCTATCTATGAAAAACAGGAAATAATATGAATTCAACAAACAAGTCTTATCAGTATGGGCTTTGATGCTTGCTGGGACAAAACATTTCTGCGTTTTTATCCATAAAAGTTGTTCATTTTTTAATAGTGACCCAAATACAAATAGCAGAATCAAATGCATAGTCTTATATTCTTTCTTATAAAGAGTTAATGGGGAAATACCACATAAAGTATAGTGATGTATTCTGACTTTAAAGAAGGCTTGTCAGTCCAGGAGTTTTCTGGAGGTCATTGAGGATAACTTTGTGTGGTGGGTAACTGAGGAATGGATGAGGGTGGGTACTGTACTGCATCTGACATTTACAAACAAGAAAGAATGGGTCAGGGACGTAAACAGTGGGAACAACCTTGGCTGCAGTGGCCATAAGTTCTGAATTCTGAGAGGAGGGAGCAGGGCAAAGCAAGGGACCACGATCCTGGACTTAAGAGAGCACAATTTGTCTTCAGAGATCTACTTGGAAGGATCCCATGGAGTGCTGTACTGAATATGAGAGGTGCAGAAGACAGCTAGTTGATATTCAAACATCAGCTCCTCCAGGCTCATGGATGGTCCATCCCAATGGGCAGGAAGCCACTCAAAGGTGGCAGAAATCCTACATGGATGAACAAGGAGCTCTTGGCAAAACTCAGACATTAAAAGGAAGCATATTAAAGGTAAAAGAAGACACAGGTGACCTAGGAGGAATACAGTGACACTGAGTGTGCAGGGATGAGGTTAGGAAAGTCAAAGCCTGTCTGGAGTTGAATCTGTTGAGGGACATAAAGGCCAACAGGAAGGACTTCTGTGAGTAAATCAGCAGCAAAAGGAAGATTAGGGCTTGCTGCTGAATGGGTCAGGGGATTTGGTGACAAAGGACATGGAGAATGCCAGTGTACTCAACACATTCTTACCTCAGCCATTATTGGTAAGATCAGCATTCAGGAATCTCAAGCCTCTGAGACCAGAGGTCTGGAGTAAGAAAGACTTACCCTTGGTTGAGGAGAATCAGGCCAGGGAGCGTGGAAACAAACTGGACATATGTAAGCCCGTGAGTCCTGATAGGATGCATTTATTTAGTGTTTCGTGTTGGGCCCTTGGAAGGTGATGCGGTGACTAGCTCTGGAAGCCATTTCCAGGTACAGGAGAGGCAAGAAGGTGATTGGGAGTGGTCAGCATGGATGTATGAAGAGGGAATTGTGCTTGATCAACCTAATAGCCTTCTACAGTGAGATGATTGGCTTGCTGAAAGAGAAGAGAGAAGCGGTTGTGGCTTATTTTAACTTTCTCAAGGCTTTCAACATTGTCTCCCATAACATCCTCATAGACAAACTGACAAAGTATGGGACAGGTAAGTGGACAGTGAGGTACGCTGAAAACTGACAGAATGGATGAGCCCAGAGGGTTCTGATCAATAGCACAAAGTCCAGCTGGATCTCAGTCATTAGTGATACACACCAGGGGTCAATACTGGGGTCAATATATCTTAAAATCTTCATTCATGACCTAGATGATGGGATAGAGATGTACTCTGCATGCTTGTAGATGACACAAAATTTTGAACGGAGGCTCAGAGAGGCCTTGTCAGGCTGGAAAATTGGGCCAACAGCAATCTGACGTATGTCAACAGGGAAAAATACATGGTCCTGCCCGTGGAGAGGAGTAACCTCATACATGCTGCAGGGCAACAGCTGGGCAGCGCCACCGCAGAGAAGGACCTGGGGATCTCGGTGCACAGCAAGCTGAACATAAGCCAGCAATGCACCCTCAGGCCAACAGCAGCCTGGGCTGCATGAGGAAGAGAGTTGCCAGCAGGGAAAGGAGGCAATCCTTCCCCTCTTCCTCTCAGCATTGGTGAGGCCACAGCTGGAGTGCTGTGCTCAGTTCTGCGATCTCCTGCACAAGAGAGACATGGACTTTCTGAAGAAAGCCCAATGAAGGGCCAGAGAGGGACTGATTAAGGGACTGGAGCATTTTTCATACAAGCAGAGGCTGAGAGACCTGAGTCTGTTCAGGCCAGAGAAGAAAAGGTTCCAGAGGATGTTACCCATCTGTTTAAATAGCTGAATGGAGGCAATGAAGAAGAGGGAGCCAGACTCTTCTCAGTCATGCCCAGTGACAGGACCAGAGGTAGCAGACACACACTGAAACACAAGAAATTTCATGCAAATGTAAGAAGTAAGGGTGATCAAACTGTGCATTAGGCTGCCCAGAGATGTTGTGGAGGCTGCAACAGTTTAGATAATCAAAGTCCAACTGGACATGGTCCTGGGCAACCTATTCCAGCAGAACCTGCATAAGAGGGTGAACTAGACAATAAACAGGAGCTCATTATGCACGAAGCAGCTAGCGTTAAATCTGTAAGAAATGTCATTACTGTAAGCTGACAAGAGTGGCTGATACATGAAATGGTTGTGCCATCATTCAGAGGGAGATTGTCAAGCTGGAAAACTATACCAAGAGCAATATGATGTATGGTTTTTAACTTTTCAGATATTCAAAGTCCAATGGAAATGGTCTGAGATAACCTGATCCTGCTGACCCTGCTCTGAGCAGGGAGGTTGGCCTTGATATCACCAGAAGTGCCTGCCAACCTCAGCAATTCTGTGACTCTGTGATTCTTGGAGATCTTCAGCTCATGAGAGAATAACACCTAATGCTACTATTAGCTTCAATGATTATTAGTGATACAAAACCACTCATCTTCCAACTTCAAGCTCCTTTTGTTTTACTCCATAACACAAAAGTCATCTTCAGACCCAAAGCCATGTTGTTTTGCTTTCTTGCCAGAATACCCAACAAACTGTCCAGCTGCAGTAAACTGAGGTTCCAAATCTTATCTCCCACTGTAATGATGGTACCTCCCTTTAAACCAAAACCCTAGCATATTGACCTACACTGTGCAAGACACAATATGACTGCCTTTGTTTGAAGACATGAGTTCCCCTGCTTCTCATGCAAGATTCTTATATGATATCATGTAACATCCTCAATAAAATGACCACTAGCAGGACATCCACTCACCACTTCTTTTTTACTTCCAATTTTTTTAAAAGTGCAAATTATTGCAGCTAATATCCAACAGAACAAAACATTTTGGTTTTTCTTCAATCAGGAAAAAAAGTGAAAACTTTTTTCAGTGAATTTGGAATGGTTCTGTTTTTTTTTCTTGATGTGTGATTTAGCTACTTGACTGAAAATCAGGTATTCAGAGGAACTTTTATAGAGAGAGAAAGAAAGAGTAGAAGCCATTTATCCCTCTACTCTGTTTCCCAAATACAGATTCTCTTTCAATGAGTGTACTGTTCTAGAAAAGCCTCTCTTGCTCCAGTGGAGTTCTATGGCATTTCATTATACTCTGCCCCTTGTGTGTAAAAGATTTGTCAAAGCTTTCACTGTTTTAATGCATAGAGACAGACATTGTGATGCTTCAAGCAAGTCTCTTTCACTGTTTTATTTTCTGGTTTGCTTTCATGTTCTTGACTTAGATACTTGAAGAACAAAACTCAAATTTAGCATGGCTCTGTCAAATCACTAAAAACAACTGTAGATGATAAAACCAATGTTTTGTTCAGCCACTTGGAAAAAAAACACTTTCTGATGCAGTCAAATCGTCCACTCTGTAGCAATTGCCAGGGCATCTCATTAGATTGTCCTGGCCTTTTTGTTGTCTTGTCAGAAAGTAAAAAATAAGCCCAAAGACTTCTTTATTCTCTACCTGGGGTAGGTGGGGTTTATTGTGTTCTGGCTTTGTTGCATTTTTTTTAATCTCTTAAAGCAAATCTCATTTATTTCAAGCTTGCAGCCTCAGATTACTGTCATAGCATGTCAGCGCACTTCTGAAAGTCTGCATTTTTCTGAAATACACCGTGAAAGACCTTCTCCCTATCTACCGCTAGTCATTACAGACTCCTCCCCTCCCTCAGCTCCAAATTATCTGCGAAGTTGAAGCATCCTGAGCACCATTCCACTTGAAACTGTCATATCTCCATTTTGGAAGAGGCTCCAAGGCCAGATCCTTGAACAGAAGAGACTGAAGAGCTCCATGTAAATATCCTAATCTAGCTCTGGTCATATGGATCATGGAAGAGCTGCTGGGAAGGAAAGCGAAATTGAGTCTGAACATCCCCTGGCTCTCTGCAACTTACTCTCTTCATGAACACATTTTTGGGCATTTTCCTCAATATTACTTTCACTTTATTCTTCCAAAGAGTTCTCCACCCAGTGTAGCTTGATAAATGCCAGAAGGAGACAGTTCTTATTCTTTGGAAAGTCTACACAAACAGAGGGAATGAGAGACATAAGTGCTGCATCACAGAACAGTTGGAATGATAGTATTAAATTCTTATTGTATTGGCTAGTACTTCCTCTAATTAACTATTTTTATATTTTAACATTAGTGTTTACCTGGAAGCAATATGAACACATCAATGAAAATAATAAATACTTAGTTATAGATAATATTCCCAGGGAAACATCAGGCAGGTTGCCATTCCAGGCTTATCCCCACTCAGGCTGGAACTCCAGTGCAAGTCTTGAATGCTCTTTCTTGGCCACTGCCATAACCTCACCTATCTGATGCTCAGTGAATGATGGTAGAAGACTTGTAGTTAGCAGTTCTTGGAAGGATGTACCATGCTTGGTCAAATTACACTAGATTTAATGGGACAAATAGTGAATATGACCACTTACCACAAGATTTCCCCCAGGAAAAAGCTAATTTATGAATATGTTCTTTTTCACTGGCAGTCAGACACTTTATACAGAAGAGCTTTCAGGCTGACTGCAGCAAGCAGGCTTGGAAAGCTTCATTTGCTGATTTAGAGAACAGTAGGTCCTCTTATACTCATTTCCAACAGCATTACCCACTCTGAACTCTGCTCTCACTGCATACTATGTCCTGAAAAAGAGGACATTTATGGCATCTCCAGCATCACAGGCTGACTGAGAGTTGCCCTACTTCCCTGCCAGAGATCACAGGATTACAATGACTAAATAGCATAAACAATGCTATTTTTCATCTCATAGAAATAAACTTACATTCTCTTTGACATCCTGTAAGGAGTCTGAAAGTCCAGTTCTTTTACAGACCTGTCCAACACATGATCCTGCAACATGAGCATGTATTGTCCTTAGGAGCTCACTTCTTGTGTAAGTATTGTCTTGATTTACAGGAAAAGTTTGTTCATAAAAGGAGAAATGAAGACAAATGTATCTGGGGGAACCCAGCCAAACAGAAAATGAGTCTGCATCGTGCTGATTTGTCCTCACTGAATCTCTCCAACAAGTAGAAAAATCATCTCTTTGTAGCTCCTGCTCAGAATGAAAGAGTCAGATATTGTTATACTGTGATTCACTAGCAAAGATGTCTGTCTCCTAACCTAAAAAAAAAATCTATTATTTCCCTTAAATGTCCTGACTCTTTTCTCTCTGGTAGGTGTGGGACTATAATAATTTTTGCCTTCTCAATCCATTTAAGTTTCTGACAACTAAATTGCAGATCTCAGGTCCTGATAAATATAGAAGTAGGAATAAAAATAGAAACGGTTTTCCTCTATGTTAAAGTCCGAAATGGTGAGGCAGATATCCATGAAACACTGAGAAAGGCTTCTTGGAGATCATTCTATTAATACATGCCATGAGAAAGTCATGTCTCCAAACCTGCCTGCAGAACACAGTTCCTTTCTGGGGAGAACAGGTTAATGAGATGATCAGAGGAGGAAAAAAGCATGACAGGTGCCTTGAACTGCATAATGAATTCATGCAGAGCCAAAAGGATGTCACTGTATCCCATTTAGACTAGCATCTCATTCCTGCCCTATACTGATTCCCATCTCTTGACTACAAGCAGCTGTCTGTGTGGTGTGGGATGGTGCTGTGCTCTGCTTTGGGTCAGGCATTCCATATACCATTGCATTGTTTCAATTCAACACATCAGCTTTACCCAATGGTTTGTCACAGGAAAAGTGACCCACATCACAGAAAGCCTAAGTTCCTTTCCCCAGTCTAGAACAGCCTTCCCCAAGGCAGGACTAGCCATGTTCAGGCTTATCATGTAGTAGGTATTCCTAAAGCATATACCCAAACTGTAAAGCATAAAACCCCTGAAAAAAAACCCAAAAGCTAAAATGGTCAGATAACATTGCAGTGTCCCTTGGATGTTGGACAAAGGAAGAATATTGCACACAACTTGTTAGTCTTTGGAGGAGCAGCTGAACAAATGCCTGAACTAAAGTTCAATAACTCAGGTCACAGGAAAACATCCCCTGGTGAGCAGTATTCCAAGCTGCCCCTTTCCTAGATGTTAATGACATCTCTTTCTGATGCTTCTTGCACTGTTTTGAACTGGCCATTTTGGGGATCTGTGCATCAAAAAGGAGAATGCAAATGAACAGTGAAAGTCTAAATGATGGCATCAATCACATAACAGGAAGGCATATGAGATGTCACAGGGCTTAGCTAGAGGCAGAGATCACAATTTGATGTGGTGCACATGTGTCCCCATCCACCACAGGTCAAAGCATATCAGCTTTGAAATGGTTCATGAGAAGTGTGAAATGTGCCAGGGAAATGGCACATACCAAAGGTTTCACATGCTGAAACTATAAATTACTAGAACAGGACCAGACATCTTGTAGTAGACTGTTGCCTGATCACAGGTAGCCAGGTAGAGTGGAGGGTGGGTGTATAGGCATCCAGAGAGAAGAAATTTCCCAGGGATCAACCTAAAGTCTGAGAACAAGAGTCACTACCTTTGCATCTGACTCCACCAAAGGTATGCTTCCTGTTCCTTGTTGTTTACGTGCCAAAGCTCTTAACAGGACAGGAATTGGGGTCACGATGTGGCAGAAGAAAAGAGGCTGCATAACCCTCAGTAAATTAGGAGTGATAAATATTTGAAGGATTTGTGTAGCTTTGCTAATTTCTAGGCACAAAACCAAACAGGATCAACAAATATGTAAGAGCATGAAAAAGTCTGTAAGTGTCTCATTAATCACTATGATACAATATGAGGATTAGAAACACAGTCTCTGATTCAGAGTCTAATGAAGTCAGCAAAGGGAATCCTTGCATTATTCCAGTGGGCTTTTGGCCATCTCCCTGGCCAAAAGTGATGGTCACTTGGAATAGAGCAATTCCTGAGATAATACCAAGTTATTGACAGTCACAACCAAGCAGGATGCTTCCTGCGCACCACTGCCTGGCTATGAACAAATCTCCAAGTGTAGTTTCTTATATTGCCCTGCTGATGCATGAATAGGGTTGAGGTACACCACATGGTCTTTCACACTGCTGAACTTGCTCCAGATCCTTCATTAACCAAAGCTATAGTACAGGGGAGACTTAGGGTCAGTATTGCTAAGTCATTGGAGATCTCATAGGGAGACAATCTCTCTGAGATCCAGGCCTTGTATATGAAATAAATTTCTTTTTGTTAAAGAAAGTAAGTAAGCAGGGGAAAAAAAAAGACGAGCTCAGGCAAAAGCCTAATTACATTGCAGATATTAAGAGTATAAAAGTGAATTAAAAAAAATTAAGGCTAGAAGAAAATTTTGGAACAGAAATAGAATTTAGGGCTGATTCTCAACCCTTATATTTTTAACTAGGTTATATTTTCTGAATAAAACTATATTTAATTTTGCCAAGATATAAAAAGATATGGCTTTTTTTCCCAGTAAAACCATAATTCTGACTCAATAAGTGTTAAACAGAAAATGATAGTTTCCCTGCCTTGAAAAAAACAAGCAAGAAGACAAACAGCAACTCTTTATGTGTTCAGCAGCCAGTGTTAAACCTGTAAGAAATGCTATTATGGTAAGGTGGGAGGAGTGGCTGATATATGAGATGGTTGTGCCATCATTCAGAGAGAGATTTTCAGACTGGAAAATTGGGCCAACAGCAATCTGAGGTGGGTCAACAGGGGAAAATGCACAGTTCTGCCCGTGGAGAGGAATAACCTCATAGACACTGCGGGGCAACCAGCTGGGCAGCACCACTGCAGAGGACGACCTGGGACATTACCGTCTGCTTAAATAGCTGAATGGAGGCAATGAAGAAGAGGGAGCCAGACTCTTCTCAGTGGTGTCCAGTGACAGGACCAGAGATAACGGACACACACCGAAACACAAGAAATTTCATGTCAACGTAAGAAAAAAAGACGTTTATTGTAATGGCGATCAAACTGTGGATTAGGCTGCCCAGAGAAGTAGTGGAGCCTGCAACTGTTCAGATACTTATTTCCAACTGGACATGGTCCTGGGCAACCTATTCCAGCAGAACCTGCATGAGAAGGTGAACTAGACAATCTCTTGTTGTGCCAGCAAACCTCAGATGTTCTGTGACCTTGTGAATCTGATTCTGTAAGCTGAATCACAGTGTGTAAACTTTTTTTTCCTGATTTCAGCACTAGAAATGCAAACACATTAATTATATATGTATAGACATTCCATTGTGTGATTTTTATGTGATTTCAAGTGAAGAGTTTAAGCTAATTTTACATAACTATACAGAAGCCTTGTGTGAGAAAGCTTCTCGCCTCATTTAAGTCAGCAATAGACTTTGATGTATATTAATAGGAATGCACACACCCCATCCTTTAGAATGTTTAGTTTATAAAGCATCACCTTTCACACTTCACCAGTGGAAGCTATTTATCAAAGCACAGTATTTAGAAACAAAACATTGTTCCAAGTTGCTGCTACAGAGCCAAACATTACAGAATAGCAGTCTTTCTCCAAATATTTAGCTTGTTCTTGTGTCTGTGTAATGCAGTGATGCCTTTGGCCTCCAGAATAGATTATACCCATTTCAGCATTCAACATCTTCATGTCAATATATGGCAGATTTGTAAAATAAAAAAACCAACCTCAAAACCACCAAAAAGGTGACTGAACTGTTTACAAATATGGGTCAAATTTAGCAAATATCTTTGCCCCCCCTCAAAAAAAGGGGGAAGAAGTAACAAGAAAATTAATTTAAAATTTTGTTTTGAGTTTTGTTTTGAGGAAATATTTTAGTAGTCATCATAGAATCATTAAGGTTGGAAAAGACCTCTAAGATCATCAAGTCCAACCATCAACCCAACACCACCATGCCTGTCCCAAAGTGCCACGTCTACAAGCTCTCTGGGGAGCCTGTTCCAATGCCTGACCACTCTTTCAGTAAAGAAATTTCTCCTAATATCCAATCTAAACCTCCCCTGACATGACTTGAGAGCGTTTCTTCTCATCCTGTCGCTAGTTACTTGGGAGAAGAGACTGACACCCACCCAACTACAACCTCCTTTCAGGTAGTTGTAGAAAGCGAGAAGGTGTGCCTTTATCCTCCTTTTCTCCAGGAGAAACAATCTCAGTTCCCTCAGCTGCTCCTCATAAGACTGGTGCTCCAGTCCCCTCACCACCTTCGTTGCCCTTCTCTGGACACACTCCAGCACCTCAATGTCCTTCTTGTACTGAGGGACCCAAAACTGAACACAGTACTTGAGGTGCAGCCTCACCACTGCCAAGTATGGGGCACAATCACTTCGCTACTCCTGCTGGCCACGCTATTTCTGATACAAGCCAGGATGCTGTTGGCCTTCTTGGCCACCTGGGCACACTGCTGGCTCATGTTCAGTCAGCCTGTTGTCGACCAACACCCCCTGGTCCTTTTCTGCCAGGCAGCTTTCCAGCCACTCTTCCCGAAGCCTGTAGCATTGCCTGGGGTTGTTGTGACCCAAGTGCATGACCCGGCACTTGGCCTTGTTAAACCTCATGCAGTTGGCCTCGGCCCATCGATCCAGCCTGTCTAGATCCCTCTGCAGAGCCGTCCTGCCCTCAAACAGATTGACAGTCCCATCTAGAAATCATTTATTGTTTGCTTTACTAGGAGAGAAAAAA
>VXBL01004482.1:113255-145382 GCA_013400195.1 Aramus guarauna
TTTTTTATTTTTTTTTCTTAAAGAAAAAAAAAAAAAAAAAAGGAGGGCACTTTTGTGGAACAGCGCTAATGTTGCTTTGTAAGAGAGTTACCTTTCCTCACATTATTGATGAGGAAAGATTTTTATCTTCACAGCAGTCCTTGCTTGGCCACCCTGTGGCAAAGAGTGGACAAACCCCAGTGAACCACAGTGTTTACCCCACTTTGCCTGGCATGAACACGGAGGGAAGGACAGGGACCTTGAAGCTCTATTTGGGAGGAAAATGGGAGTAATTCGACAGTCCGGAGCATCTGTTGTGAAATGTGATTGTTTGTTTGCTTCTGCACGTATTGCAGCCCACCTAGGTGTCAGACCAGGATGTCACACCCAGGCCTGCAGGGCCTTCGTAACTACAGCTGCAGTAAAAAAAAGTCTTAGTCCCAGAAGGAGATAAGCAGCCTCCACTACTGAGCAAACATTACTAACAACAGGATCAGCTGTCATAAGAAATTGCAAGGGCTGGAATAAGCATTTCATTACATATTTGGTAAAAGAGAGCTTCACAAAACCATAGGAAAGGAGCAAGAACAGGCATCTTATGCTGTGCTGCCCAGAAACACATCTGCAAGACTGAGCTGATGGATTCTTTTTGCACAAACTGGGACTTTCAAGGTGAATCTAAAATCCTGTATAGAATATTTCACAGAAGTCCAAAATTAGGCCAGCATGACAGAGATGACTGGAGGAAAAGAAAGGAAAAGACACAACATACAAAGAGAGAAGAAACAGTGAGTGCTTTTCTCCTTGATGTTCTGTAGCTGCACACAGCAATTGAGGACTGAAGAGAGAATACAAAACCAGCCAAAATGCCCTATGAAGAATAGGAGGACCCTGGCAGCAGCTCCAGGAGCTGCTCCTGTTAGTAGGAGTTGGTCAAGGCAACACTGCATTTCAGCCCACTGGTTTGCGTTTACTGATCTTCAAGACACTGTGAATTTCTGCTGAATATTCTCCAGGCAATTTTTCCTATCATTGTCTCTTTGGTATGGAAAGTCATTTAATTTGTTAAAATACAAGTAGTTGCTTCTCTGATTTCAAAGTTCTACACAAGCTTTATCAATCTCAGCCACTCACAGTTCTCATGCTTTTATCCAAGGTTTGGGATAGTCTTCATGCTCTAGTCCTGAAGTAGCATCGTGAGATGAAAAATCATCTTCCACTAAGAAAGAGAAGGAAAAGAAGCAAAAGTCTGTGTTCTTGCACTTACAAATAAAGACTTAAAGCTCTGTGTTCCTACATTATAAGTTATTTAATTTTGGCCTCACTTAAAATAATTGTTATACATAAGATTATCTTAAAAATAAATATTTTTAAATGACATATGCTTTCCTTTTTTAACTCTGTGACTTTTATCTGATTTGAGTCTTGAAAGTTGAATGTTTCATTCTCAAGCTTTTCTGTGCACTGGAGACCTCTAAAAGTCTATTATTTTAGTGAACAAAATGAAGTAATCCCACAACTCCAGAAACTGGTGGTTTTAAGACAGGAAATCTGCTGAAATACCAAGTGCTGGTCATTCTGTATTGCTTCCAGGAACAGATCTCTACCCCTAACATCATTCTTACCAGACTTTCACTCACCCGTGTTGGAGAGTTATTAATCCCAGGAAGAACCATAGAAGCGGGTTATACAGAATCTGCACAATATACTACCGGCACAGCTCAGAAGATGCACTTGGCACTGCACTGCACAAAAGATGTCTTATTCCTGCTGAGACAATGCTAAAGAGACTGCAACTAACTACCTACTATATCTGAATAATAACAGTTACAATTCAACTCATGTTTTATTCAGAGGATTAGATGTGTTCGATGGTTTCACACCTTCAGGCATGATTTCATTAATATTATGAGGTAAGATAATAGCTTCTTTTTCTTTTCTTTCTAGTCACTACACTTAGGAGATGAAAGGCATTACTATAACGTAATGCTGCAGCATCTGGTCTCCTTCATTTTCTATCAGAATCATCAGGCATAATAAACAGATGTGTAATTACAATGAAGACCCTACTATTTAGTGAAAATTGAATATCCAAGCATATTTCTAGGGGTTTCTGGTTTCTGACATACAGGTTAATATCAAGTGATAATGATTATCTCTCAGTGACTGGAAAAAAGAAAAAGCTTGAAGCAAGCTAAGGCTCATCATGACAGTGCATGCCTCACAGTTCTAGCAACGCTGCCGCACCATGCTCTGTTTCACTGTCAAAAGGCCAGGCAACAGCTGCAGTTTCATCAGCTGGGTACAGTGCCCTCCCCTCTCAGGAAAGATGAGTGTCAGCATCTCTACTGAGAAAAAAAAAAGTAATGAAGAACAGTCTGTGCAATGTGTGCTAACCTATAAGCAACTTAGGGTTTTTTTTTAAGATTTTCTGGGATGAAAGAGGTAATACCTGAAGACAGAACTAAGCCATAACATCTGAATCCCAGTATCAGTAACCATTAAACCTGAGGCTATGCATTATTCTTCTGTTGATATTACGGCTGCATGGAGAGGGGAAGTGTCTCTGGTAAGGCTCCAAGGAGAAGGAGATAGTTGGAAATAATCCCTTCCTTGAAGTGTCTGCAGGTCAAACAGATGAGACAGGATAGAACTTACTGATGCCAAGCATGAGTTTTGCAGAAGAGGCAACCTCAGGATTCACATTGCCTTAATGACATAACAGTGTCTGATGTATTATGCGATGCTGCATTCAGCCTGACTTTGGTCTTGTTTCAATGACAGACTCTACTGAACAAAAACAAACAAACAAAAAAAACAAACAAACAAACAAATAATAATAAAAAAAACAAACAAAAACCCACAAGATAATAAAGCAGTAATGTTTCTAGCCTCAAAGACAAGAACTACAGACTCTCTGTCTCCTGAGCTTTATAACACAGAAGACTCTAATATACTTCAGGTTTGATGCAGCAAAAATAAAAGCTTACTTGACAACCTAGCCTTCACCCACTGCTAGTGGGACAAACACCAGGTTTCAGTAAGCGCTGGAAAAAGAGGAAAAACCTGGAGAGTGGAGTGCTCACAGCTTACTAACCTTTCCCATGCTACTAGCAATAGACAAAAGACCACTGCATTCAGACCAAGCAATCTAAATTACTGCATTGCCCACAACCATTGAGGTACTGCTTCAGTAATGTCTGAAATACATAGTAGAGGCAGGAAGAAATACAACTTCATCAAAAACTGAATGCAAGCCACACAACAAGTTAGATACACTTAATTTTAGTTTCTTAGAGATAATAACTCTTTTATGTACTTACTTGGGCGATAGGCAACCTGTTGGCCATGGAAGAATCTAACTTCCAGCTAGACTTAATACGCCATTTAATGTCAATACCTTCTCTAGTGGAGCCTGCAGCACACTCTAGTCTTCAGGTGCTTCTGCAAACTCTGTAGTTTACAGACTCCTTTTGAAAGCTGTTCAGTATGTGAATATATTATGTATTATTAGCATAATGAATAGCTCTTCTGCATCTCCTGTCCTACATTGGAAAGCTGAGGTCAGCCTGGATAAAGGCTAGATATGTAGCAGCACACAAGATAAGGAGTTTGAGAGAATAGGAGCTTTTGCTATTAAGACTGTTTCTGGGTATGCTCCAGCTTGCTGCTGTTGTTGACTTAACATGCACATCATCCAACAATGACCAGTTAATTTCACTTAAGCTGCAAGTCAGTTTTCAGATATGGGCTTGTAAAGTGACACCTATGAGGCTTTCCTACATAACAGCAGACAAAACTGGTCCCAAGAAAGCAAAACTCTATTTACCAGGGAAGCACAGTTAATATCAGCTCAGCCTCTCTCTCATATTTTTATAAAAACTCTACTAAACAGATCTCACAACATGTTTCTCTCTCCCTTGAAAGCCACGCTCTGATTCACTGGCCAGTGATGGAGAAGTCAGCTCTGTCTGGCTGCGCATGGGTCATCCAGGTCTGCTAGCTCTACCTGCTATTGAGATAGCTATCAAGGGCAAGATAGGTCTCTTGCAGTGGCCCAGATTTTGGTTACCTCACTTGGAGAGTGTGACTGGTTAGACACAGATTAAGACCAGTAGCCTTAGGCCCCTTCAAACAGAAAGAATTTGCCAATTGACAGAAAGAGACAGTCTTGTTCCAGAGGGCAATTCAAATTGTAGCATGGGATGAATCGCAGTGATTCCTCCCACTGTCCAGACACCTCTTCATCTCCACTTTGCCTGTCAAACTAGTCCAGGGCAACCAGGTTCAGAAGCTTTGCTGAAATTAGGATCTATCATACTGGCAACTTTCCTCTTATCTGCAAGGCCAGACATGCTGTCAAAGGAGAAAATTATATTGGTTTGATATGATTTATTCTTGACAAATCCATATCAGCTGCTTTCTGTCCTTTTAATATGCTCTTGGGAGCTTGTAAATGTATTTCTTAATAATTTGCCTAAGAATCTTTCCCCAAGTTGAAGTTTTTCCCCATGGTCTCATTTTCTCTTTTTATAAAGAAGTAGGATGCCTGACCTTCCCAGGCTCCTGGGACATTCTTCAGCCTCTGTGACTCATTAAATATTGTATTGTGGGCCTCATGAGGCCCTAGCAATAAAATCTGGTAATGAAGAATTAGATCCTAGGAGCTTCTTAAGAGATCTTGCCACTCTGTGTGCCCTGTCCCCCAGTTAAACTTGCGATAACTGGCTTTCTTCTATCCCAGGTCATTTTTAGTTCTCTGTAATTTAAAAAAATACTTGCAGAGCAATCAAATGGGACAGCACAGGCATTGGTGGTCTCAATTAATACCTTTCAGGTTAGCACAGACCAAACTATTCAGGCAGCCAGAGACTGAGTTTAGTTCTTGTTTCCTAGCTGTCTTGAAGGTGGCTCTTTCTGATGGAGTTCAGTTAGAAGACACCTGTCATTCAACAGCATGTGCTGCCGCAAGATTCAGTGAATAACTGAATGTGGAGATCTAGTCCAAGCCCTGGGAGAAATTAAGGGAACGAAGAGCACCTGTGACTTGAAATACAGAAGCAGTATATGTTTTTAATAATTATTTCTGTGTTTTCCTTTTCTTCTCAAGCTGTGACTGAATTTTCTTCTCCATTCTGTCAATGCAGCAGACTTCAAAGAACCCTTTCAGAGAGTCTGGTTTTGTCTTCAGCCTTTGCTTCCTCACCTATAGGTTGCCAGGACTGAAAGACCACATATGTTAGGACAGTGACCACTGCACATGATTTATTCATTTATTCAACCATGACGTTTGAAGTCAGGCCTGAATCAGTGCAACAGGACAAGCCACAAAAACTGAAATGAGGTATGTATTTTACTTATACTTACGTAATATATGCAAAATATAAAATACATGGATAATAACACACAGATTTCTTAATGTCTACGAAAGTCTGTATAGAGCTCAGCCCTTCATTGTTCTGCACAAAGTGTCAGACGGCCTTCCTCTTCGGGGTGGAATCACACTGGGGATCTATCAAATTGTCATTCCCTCGTACAGTTTACTGTGCCACAGGAAATTTTCCTATGGTTGGATAACCAGACTTCATTAAAGGCATCAAAATATGTAGATGAGATACAGATGCTGCCACATCTTTAAAGAAGTTACTGCAATAGTTAATTAACTTCCACCTTAAAAACAGGAAGCTTATTTCTAATCTGAATAAAGCCTAGCTTTAGTTTCCAGGCACCAGTTTATTATCGCAGATTTTGCAGCTAAAGAGGCTTTAGTGATCCAGACCTGTGGGTCCCATGGGTTGTTATCAAATTCCTGGTTATTGACCTTTTCACTGATTTAACTGGAAGGAATAGGTTTCTTTCCACTTAACTGAACTCTTTCTGTCCTCCTTTTTCTCCCAGGTATCACCATTTCCAGAAACTGCTCGAGTAGGGGGACTGCAGTCATAACCATAGCCTGTGACTCACAGCTGGATACCACTCCTGGCAGAAATGATGGTTTTCTTCCAAAGAATAACCATATGACCTCTGACTGAGAAGAAGATGGACTGAGGGGTGATCACCCTTATCTCACCTTTTTGGTTTGCTTTTTTTCCCATTTGTAAGAAAAATGTGAAAAAGTGTTTTGTCTTCATACAAATGATACAAAATTTCCATGAAATTTTCTGTATCAGAGATATTTTAAAAATAAGTGTACCTTGTAGTTCCATCTGTAAAATGTAAGTTGTCCCACTTACAAGAAAACCTTCATCTGTAAAAAAAAAAAATAAAGCTTGGTTTGATGTCTCTGTCATGCCACAATGACAGAGTGTACAGTGCACTTATTTTCAGTGAGCTACAATGTTTAATCTCAAATTTCAATACCACAGAACAATGTTGTCTTTTTTTAAATAAATAACCAAAAGTAAGTTTCAAAATCTTTGAAATTGAAATACAATTTCTGAATATATACAAATGAGAAAGTGTATTCTAGGATTCTTGCCACAGTCCATAAAAAATAGTTGCTTGTGCTTTTTGACAATATACAAAAACATGGAGAGATATTCACTTATGTACAAGTAGAAGTAGTGGATGGATGGATGGAGGGATGGATGGATGGATGGATGGATGGATGGATGGATGGATAGACGGATGAACAGACAGACAGAAGCATGGAGGAATTATTTCATGAATAACTGGCAAAAGGATGAGAACATGGATGTGGTACCATGAGAATGGCCTTCAAAATTTGAGAAAAAGACAAAATAACAAATTACAATTTCTTTTATACTGCACATCTAAAAATGAATACAAGTGTTTTATTCATATTATGACAAAGCTGAGGTCAGGACATTCTCAGAATTGCCTTGAAAACAAAAACTTACATTACCGAGCATTAAGAATTGTGTCTTCTCTTTGTCCCATACCATATGGCAAAAGAAAGGTGTAAACCCTAGGTAGTTTAAAATTGTCACTAAAAAAACACTTAGGGTTCTCATGGATACATGGCCACTGAAGTTTTGAAAAGTGGATCAGAGGCCATTTTGCAAAATTCAACCTTCTCCAGGAAGATATAGGGCAGAACAATCTGATCTAAAGAAACTAGGAGGATGACAAAACACAAAATATTAACTTAATCTGATATCTGTAAAGAGACTAATTAGGAGATACAACAAGTATAAATGAGATAATCTCAGCTCAAGCATCATTGGGAAATATGGTTACTTACACTTTTCTTTATGTGATCAAATCCCAAGGCTCAAGCACTAGCTACAGTACTTAATACCCTGAGCTAGAAAATTATTCTTCCTGGAATAAGTTAAGCTCACAACATGGATTTTGACTTCCCTTCTTTCTCTTATAAGACCTGCTTTTATGACAAAAAAAATTAGGTCAATGTTCTCCAAATTTTTTGATTGCACAACCTTATCAGGAAAACCTTTTGAACACAAAACCCTGCTACATGAATATATGTATGAGTTATATACATGTACTACTGCAATAAATATACTGTGTAGATTATAAAACATGCACCAAAACATAAATTTAAAAAGACAAGATGAAATAAACAATATTTTGAATTTTTGTTTTATTTATTAATGGTACAAAAAATATTTTTAGCCCGTACCCCAGTGGATTGTCTTGTGCAGCCCTGGCAGTGTGTGCACTTTGGAGACAACTTGCCTAGAGGATGTATTCTAGACAGAGTTTGGAACTAGATGATCTTTAAGGTCCTTCCCAACACAAACCACGCTATGATTCTATGAAACAGGGAAAAGTGACAGAACTGCAGAAAGGTGAGTCCCAAATACCTGTTGGGAGAGAGGACAGATCTTGGATTTAGGCCACAGGAATGGAAACACTTGGCAGGATTCCCAGGTACAAGCAGCATTGTCCTAGTCCAAGCATGGAAACATCATAATTCAAATCATGAAATTGGTCAGCTTTAAAACAGGGCATTTGGATAGTCTTTCTCTTCACCATCCGGTTCGTACTTGCTACTTTCTAGGGTATACTCGGATCTACATTCAGATTTACTTTCAAATATTCTCCTCAGCCACAGTAGTAAATTAAAGTTTNTCCTGTTCCTAGTTCAGCTGTTGGAGCTTTAAGAAAGGCTCCAGTCTCAGCCTGTTCAGTAATATCCCAGGAATGGAAAACATTTGGCTATGTCCTTTAAAATCTTCTCTTCTCCTTCCATCTCACTCTTAAATGAAATAGTTGGAATAAACAATTTATTAGCAACAAAGGCAGGACATCCAGCTCCTGAAGCAGATGGGAAGGAAGGTACCAGTGCATGAGCCTGCAGGGTTTCTTCTCTTGCCATATGTTCTGATTACACTTGGTGCTATACACAAACAGGAGAAAATTGGCTCACCGAATGATACCTGAAAAGCTATTGCTTTTCAGCAATACAGGTGAGTCATACTGACAATGTGTTAACTATTAACAGTATCATTCAAACAAAGACGAGACTCCAAGCTAAACAGGGAGTGCTCCTACTGGCCCAAAAGTTGTCATGATTTCAGTAGTAAAGTACAGATGTTATCAGCTACCCACCGTGTTTATTTTGAAGTCAGAGAGGTAAATGCAAAATGTGCAATAGGCAAAAAAGTGGGATGAACTTCACATAGCAAACCCAACCAATAAATTCCCAGAGGTCTGCTGCTGGTACAGCCAGTGCTGCAGTCTCTGCTGCCTCAGTTTCCCTGCTGTGGTATACATCCTTGCTAGATAAATGTTAGCTCAGGCACAAGTCATCTTGGAAGCAGTATCTGCTTTGTCTGTCGGCATCACCCTATAATAGGATCCAAGTCATGGCTATGTAACATGCTTTCCGCTTTGTATACAAAGTTGCTGGACCCTGAACAGTGAACAGTAGAAAGATGGCAGCACTTTTACACTTTTCCAAACTTCTCCATGAATCTATAGCATAGACAGTACCTTCAGTACCTTTCCTTGGTTTCTATTAAGAGACAGTTGCCAATGTCTGTGGCAACTGTGATGTTGGAGGAAAAAATGAAGCTAGTCTCCAGTCCTTATCTCTGCTTTTTTCTCTTCACAAAGGTAACAATGGAATAATTTTGCTGCTTGACTAGTTTTCCCTGAGGACCAAAATCACTTCCCAATCTCAGATCCAATCTTCATTCATGGCTGGCCAACTCCAGAAGTGTATGAATATCAAATGCAAAACTAATTGAAGGCAAATGGAAATTGGCACAAGTAGACCTCTGCTGGAGGACCTACAGAAAGACTAATGAAATAAAAACAATCTTTACTGTTAGTATTTCCCAAAAGGATCATTTCTTCATGAACACTGACATTCCTATATATGAAATATTCAATAGAAAATCTACTTCCATGTTCTAAGAAACATGTCTCTGTGACCACAAGTATCTCTTGAGATTGAAAATGCTACAGCAATAAAAGCTAGGGCATAGAATGGTAGGTCTCTTATGAGAAATGCCATAAAGGGATTATGTGTCCAGTCTGCATGTGTTCAGAAACATGCATCTGGCGTTTTTTTTATTGTCTTGTGTGTCTGACACATATCTTCCTTATCGGATATAGGATCATTGCTGTTGCATACCATCTCATTTTTTTGTTCTATAGCACCAGCTCTAGCTCCCTCTTTAGCTTTCTCCTAAACAAAATGGATACTCTTCCAAAATTCCAGATCTCACCAGAATATACTATTACTGTGTTGTCCAGTAGCATGCAGAGAAGCATGCTCTGTGGTGTAGTTCCACGCATGCTCAGACCGAGGGGTCATCCCCTACTGGAAAGAGTGTACAAGAGACGTGCACAGGCAAAGCAAAAGGACCAATACTTATTGTCACTGAGGTGAGGATCAAGGGCATGAATTTCTCAGAGCTATACCAGAAGACTGTGATAGCACTGCTCCTGTAGGGAGGGCCATCTTTCACTAGATCAGATTGCTCAAAGCCCCATCCAACCTGACCCTGAAAACTTCCAATGAAGGGACATCCACAACTGCACTGGGCAACCTTCCAGTGTCTCTCTACCTCCATCATGAAAAATTTCTTCTGTATATCTAATCTAAACCTACCCCCTTTTAGTTTAAAACCTCTTGTCCTGTCGCTAAAAGCCCTGGTAGCAAGTCTCACTCTGTTGTTCCTCTAAGCCCTTCTTTATGTAGTGAAAGGCCACAATGAGGTCTTCCCAGAGCTTTCTCTTCTCCAGGCTGAACAATCCCAGCTCTCTCAGCCTGTCCTCATAGGAGAGGTGCTCCAGCCCTCTGATCAGCTTCATGGCCCTCCTCTGGACTCTCTCCAACTGCTCCATGTCCTTCTTGTACTGGGGACCCCAGAGCTGGATGCAGTACTCCAGGGGGGTTCTCACAAGAGCGGAGTAGAGGGGCAGAATCACCNAGGTGACCTCTTCTCCAGGCTAAACAACCCCAACTCTCTCAGCCTGTCCTCACAGGAGAGGTGCTCCAGCCCTCTGATCAGCTTCATGGCCCTCCTCTGGACTCTCTCCAACTGCTCCATGTCCTTCTTGTACTGGGGACCCCAGAGCTGGATGCAGTACTCCAGGGGGGTTCTCACAAGAGCGGAGTAGAGGGGCAGAATCACCTCCCTCAGCCTGCTGGTCACACTTCTTTTGATGCAGCCCAATGTGCAAGTGCACATTGCCAGCTCATATACAGATTTTCATCCCCTAGTATCCCCAAGCAGGGCTGCTTTCAATCTATTCATGACCTAGTCTGTATTTATGTTGGGATATCCTGGCTCAGATGCAAGACCTTGCCCTTGGCAAACTCCATGAGCTTAGTGGCTTGTCAACTACATCAGACAATTCCCTCATGACCCTGGATTTTTTCTCATTGAGTCCCATAGAGATATCTATGTTCAGGTTCCTCAGCTGATCTTGAACCTGACCATCATTCCCCCAGTCCCTGTCTTGAGGTTCAGGGCCTTGAGAGATGTAGGAAAAGAAATTATCATTGAAAACTGAGGCAAAAAAATTGATGAGTACCTCAGCCTTCACCACATCAGTTGTCATTAGTTCTCCTGTCTTATTTATTGGGGATTCCATTTTCTTTAAACTTCCTTTTCTGCCCAACATACCTGTAGAAGCTCTCTTATTATTCCTTGCATCCCTTGCCAAGTACAGCTCCAACTGTGCCTTAGCTTTCCTGTTCCCAACTCTACACATCTGAGCAGTGTCCCTATATTCTTCCCTGGTTCCATTGCCTTTGCATTTCTGTTGTACACTTTAGTTTGACCAGAAGGTCTTTACTGAGCCATGCTGGTCTCCTGCCTTCCTTGCCTGGTTTCTTACACATCGGAATCAAGAACTCTTGCACTCTGAGAAGAATGTCCTTAAAGAGCTACCAGCTCTGTTCAGGTCTTTTATCCCTCAGTTTCTCAGAGGGTCCCAATTAACTAATTCCTTAAACTGGAAGCTTTCTCTTCCAAAATTCAGGACTTTTCACCTGGCCCATATCCCTCAAGAATGAATTCCATCAGAGCATGATCATTGCAACCTGGGCTGACACCAATCTTGACACCTCTAATTAGTTCATCTGTGTTGGTAAGAAACAGGTCTGGTAATGATTCTCTGGTTGGGTTTTCTATCATGATTAACAAATTATCCTTGACACACTCCAGAAGTCTCCTGGACTATAACAGCTTGCTGTGCTGCTTTTCCAGCAGATGTCAGAGAGGGTAAATTCCCCTCAGAGCCTGTGAGTGTCATGCTTCCCACAGCTGATTGAAGAACTCTTTCTCAACAGGTTCCCCTTGATTGGGTGGCCTGCAGTAAACACCAACCATGAGGTTTCCTTTGTTGGTTTGGGTGCAAATCTTTACCCATAAGCTCCTGATCTATTCATTGCTCTTTTTCAATGACAGCTCTGTGCAGTCTATCCATTTTTTTTTACACAGAGGGTAACCTTCCCCTTCCCTTCTTCCTTGCCTGTCCTTTCTGAACNTTTCTTACACATCGGAATCAAGAACTCTTGCACTCTGAGAAGAATGTCCTTAAAGAGCTACCAGCTCTGTTCAGGTCTTTTATCCCTCAGTTTCTCAGAGGGTCCCAATTAACTAATTCCTTAAACTGGAAGCTTTCTCTTCCAAAATTCAGGACTTTTCACCTGGCCCATATCCCTCAAGAATGAATTCCATCAGAGCATGATCATTGCAACCTGGGCTGACACCAATCTTGACACCTCTAATTAGTTCATCTGTGTTGGTAAGAAACAGGTCTGGTAATGATTCTCTGGTTGGGTTTTCTATCATGATTAACAAATTATCCTTGACACACTCCAGAAGTCTCCTGGACTATAACAGCTTGCTGTGCTGCTTTTCCAGCAGATGTCAGAGAGGGTAAATTCCCCTCAGAGCCTGTGAGTGTCATGCTTCCCACAGCTGATTGAAGAACTCTTTCTCAACAGGTTCCCCTTGATTGGGTGGCCTGCAGTAAACACCAACCATGAGGTTTCCTTTGTTGGTTTGGGTGCAAATCTTTACCCATAAGCTCCTGATCTATTCATTGCTCTTTTTCAATGACAGCTCTGTGCAGTCTATCCATTTTTTTTTACACAGAGGGTAACCTTCCCCTTCCCTTCTTCCTTGCCTGTCCTTTCTGAACACTTTATAGCCATTCATTGCAGTGCTCCAGTCATGCCATTTGTCCCTCCACATTTCAGTGACAGTGATTAGACCAGACCATTCCAGCTGCACAGTGGCTTCCAGCTCTTCCTGTTTGTTACTCATGCTGCGTGTATTGGTAGAGGCACTTCAGCTGAGCTATCAATCATTTCACTTTTTCAGATGAACAAGCCCTAATTCCTTTCAGACATTTCACAGGTGTTCCCATGTTGGTTCCTAATACATCAGCAGCCCCTGGCTATTCTCTGTTCCTCAGAACTCCATCCCCTTCCCTGCTAAACCTAGTTTAACGTTCTCTATATAAGTTTGGCCAGCTTGTTAGTAAACACCTTTCTGCCCCACTTGGTCAGGTGAATTGTATCACCTCATCTGACTTCCAAAAGGCAGATCCATGAGCATAGAAGCCAAAACCTTGAGTATGGCACCAGCCATGCAGCCAGGCATTTACCTTTCAATTTGTCTCCTCCTTTCTGAACCCCTTCCTCTGACTGGGAGGACAGAGGAGAATACCACCTGTGCTCCAGATCATTTTAACATTGCTCTAAGGGACATCTAGTCTGTTTTGAGTGTTCAAAGTTGCCTTGTTACATACCCTACATAGAATAATAGTAGGAGCAGATGATAATTTGTAGGATTCACTAGGCTTGGCAGTCTCTCAGTGGCATTGCAATTGCAAGCCCCTGGTAGGCAGCAAACTTCTCTGGAGAAATAGTCTGGATGGGAAATGGGTGCTTTGTTGCCTCTCATTAAGGAATCTCCAATTACTAATACTTTACATGCTTTTCTAGTGTCATTTGTTCTAATGTGGGTGGTGGGTGGATCAACTTTGCCTGGCCAGTTTCTCGTGGATCTTGTCCATTACTAATGTGCTCCTCATTCTCCAACACCAGAGTGTTGGATCTGTTGTGTACAGACGCTTCAGGGAAAGGTTGTCCTAGCAGAGGCAAGGGTCCAACCTCCTTCATCTCATGAATTACTAGCGGCAGAGAGCTTGAGGTTGGATTAGGGCTTACCTTCCCCTTGTGCAGCCTTAAGGCAGGGCTCCATCTGGGACAGCATGTAGTTCCACTTATCAATCTCCCGCTCACATTCCCACATACTGCATTGCCTGTTGAGCTCCTCATGTAACAGAGCTACTTGTTTGAAGAGTTCTTCCAGCTGGGTCCACTTGCAGCTATGACATCCACTGCTAGGAGTGGATGGTAGGGAGAATTCCAGGTGCTGGAGCACCTAGTCTGGACAGGCATTTCAATTCTTGGGAGGTGTCTTTGGGTGGAGATGTCAGCAGAGGTGTAGTGCTTCTGCTTAGGCTTCAGCCTCAGCCTTGCAGTTGCAGTGGGTGGACACCATTTCCTTTCAGCAGGCAGCCTCCTTAGAGTTTGCAAGAAAAAAAGCCCACTTACTAAACAGTAATTGTTTTGAAAGATGCCATCCTTCTAATTCTAATCCTAATTCAAATTCAAATTTTAAATTGAATTCTCTGGAGATCTCAAGCTTCTGGATATGCCTGCACAGTGACCAGCTAGCTGCTGTGACTGTCAGGGCTGCAGCATAAGCCTGCTGGTGAGCAGAGAAGGCAGCAACGTGACAACTAGCAGAGCACACTACCCTTCTTGCACTATATCTCATCCTAACACCCCTTTACATGGACAGTCCAACATTTCCAAATTCAGGAAGTTATCTTTTTGAACTTTTGTTTCTGTTTTGCATTGCTAGACAAAGACAAATCCCATTTGCCCACAGAAATTAGAATCAGCTCCTCTGTGTGTTCTGTAAATAACACAGAACCAAGTGCTTTTATACAGAGACAATACAAGAAGAATAAATTCAGAGCTCTCATAATTCTCTCAGCTTTGTACATAATCATAGGTGTTCCAAACTTCTAGCAGGATCTAGGGACTGTGCTTTACCCCAGAATCTTCTGATCTACATTTTTTAGATTTTTTGCATGTATTTAATATTATAAATATTTCTTTATTTTACAGGGAAATAAGAAGTATTTTGACAAATAAACTTCAGCACATAGCAAGCAGTGGCAAAATCCCAGAAGTTTAAAACTTCTTATTAATGTATTTTTAAAACCTTTCTGAAGAAGAGAGAAAAAAAAAATTACAGCAAACTGTGGAACTGCAATTTTCTGAAGGTCCTTTCTTGTGGAAGGCTCCCCAGAATGTTGCTTTACAGACCAGGATCAACAAGAATGCAGGAACTTTATTAAGACATTAAGACCAGAGCCAAGAAATAAAAAATGAATGGACCACTTTGTGAGTTTCAGCAAAGGACTGAAACGCTGTCAGAGTCAGTGGTGGCCCTCTCCTTCGCACCACTCAGTATCTGATGTAAAGCAACGTAAGTTTGATTACACAGTACATTTTCAGTATTTTCTTTTCTTTCCCCCAACAAAATATGCTTTGTGACATTTTGCTGCAAAAGCAGTTTATAGTAGTTTCACTTATAATGTGACAACTGGCATGTTCTGACAACAGTCATCTTTTCATAGAAATATGATGTAGGGTAGGAAAGATCCAGCACTCATTGCTGCATTGTGGCTTGTTTCCACCAGATACTTGGTAACGCAAAGTTCACAGCATACAGTAATTTGCCTCAGGTCAGAAGCTGCAGGACTGGGGGATATGTAAAAAGAAATTAAAGGGTTAACACATATTTGAAAGATAGTGACCTTTTACTCCGGGAAAATGCTGAATGCAAAAGCTGTCTCTCTGAACTGTCTTAAAGTGATTCAGCTCCTTGGTTTTTGTTCTTTGGCTTAGAAGAAAACAGAAAGCTGTGCTCTTTGTCATAGCATAACCACAGAGCCTCACAGCTGTCCTGGGTTACAAATGGAAGTTAAGGCGAGGAGTGACAGGCAGTTCTGCTAAGAGATGAATCAACCCACCTCAGTTCTGCCCTAATCCATGTCTTGTAAAACAAAGACACTTAGTATCTTACCTCTTTTTAAGATAGCTCTCACACAGAGTGTTTAGCCCAAGGTAAAAAGAAAATGCATTTATGTAAGCCATGAAGGCAAGTTCCATCTCTGGGCTCTAACTCACCTCAGTGTGGGCTTAGTGTCTCATAGCCTGACTGATGTCAAACTTCCCAGGAACTAATCTGTTCCCCATCCCTCTGTCTCTCTACCTCTGTTGTTCTCATTTGAGCAGAAGAGTTGGTTGTCACAAATCAGAAATCCTTCAGAGATAGGTATCATGAAGAGAATGACCAAAAGGAAGCAGTGTTCAGAAAAGGGTGCATAAAAGATGAATGCACCTGTGTGTTATGCTGTATGTTATTGCTGTGGTTTAACCTGGCAGACAGCTAAAACAACCACACAGCCGTTCACTCACTCTCCTCCCAGTGGGATGGCGGAGAGAACTGAAGATGAAAAAAAGTAACAGTCGTGGGTAGAGATAAAGACAGTTTATGAGGACAGAAAAGGATAATAACAATAACAACAACAACAATAACAATACCAATAACAGAATATACAAAACAAGTGATGAACAGCACAATTGCTCACCCCCCAAAGCTGATGCTCAGCTAGTTCCTGAGCCACCTCTGGGCCAACCCCTCAATAACATACTGAGCGTGATGTCATATGGTATGGAATATGGGCCACTCAGTGGCTGGATGGTGTCACACAAACAGTTGTGGTCAACAGCTCAATGTCCAAGTAGAGAACACTGACAAGTGGTGTTCCTCAGGGATCGGTACTGGGACCGGCACTGTTTAACATCTTTGTTGCTGACACGGACAGTGGGATCGAGTGCACCCTCAGCAAGTTTGCTGATGACACCAAGCTGTGTGGTGTGGTCGACACACTAGATGGAAGGGATGCCATCCAGAGGGACCTTGACAGGCTCGAGAGNCTCCTGGGAGATCTAATTGCGGCCTTCCAGTACCTGAAGGGGCCTACAGGAAAGATGGTGAGGGACTGTTTATCAGGGAGTGCAGTGACAGGACAAGAGGTAATGGGTTTAAACTAAAAGAGGGTAGATTTACATCAGATGTTAGAAAGAAATTCTTTATTGTGAGGGTGGTGAGGCCCTGGAACAGGTTGCCCAGAGAAGCTGTGGAGGCCCCATCCCTGGAAGTGTTCAACACCAGGTTGGATGAGGCTTTGGGCAACCTGGTCTAGTGGAGAGTGTCCCTGCCCACGGCAGGGGGTTTGGAACTAGATAATCTTTGAGGTCCTTTCCAACCCAAACCATTCTATGATTCTATGATTCTGTTGGCCAGTTTGGGTCAGCTGTCCTGTCTGTGTCCCCTCCCAGCTTCTTGGTCACCCCCTGCCTTCTCGTTGGCAGGGCAGTATGAGAAGCTGAAAAGGCTCTGACTGTTTGGCAACAACTAAAAACCTCAGTGTGTTATCAACGTTATTCTCATCCTAAATCCAAAACACAGCGCTATACCAGCTGCTAGGAAGAAAATTAACTCTGTCCCAGCTGAAACCAGGGCTGTTATGCATGAGATTTATTGGTGACATTACTTCGTTTGGCTAAATAGTCCAGACTTAGAGAGGAACAGCTAACTTTCATGGAAAATCAGATATCCTCCAGGTACACTGATGAAAAAAGCATGATATTTAAGATCATGGAAAAAGGATGAGTGGGGTAAGGGTGTAGATGCAGAGAAAGATTGGATGTCACTGACCTTGACTTTAACAAGACTTTCAACATGGTTTCCCACCGCATTCTTGTATCCAAGAAGGAACTTAATGGTCTAGACAGGCAGAATACTGCCTGGATTAAAAGTTGAGTCGATCATTGGGTTCAAAATGTAGTGGCTGATGTGTACTCCACTTGGGCTGAGTGACAAGGTGGCTTTCCTCAGAGATTTGTCCAGGAGCCTATTTCATATAGTTACCAATGACCTGCATGAGGAGACAATTCATCTCATCACATCTTAGGATGACACCAAAATGGAAGAGCAATTAATCCATTTCAAGGAAGACCAGTCATTCAGAGACACCTAGACAAGCCAGAGAAATGAGCCGCAGAAACATCATAAAATTTATCAAAGAGAAATGCAAAGTCTTGTACTTGTGAAGAAGGCATGTTCAGCCTAGAGAAAAAGACAGCTTTGGAGGCATCTAATAGTTGTCTTATACTACCACAAGGTCATAAAGAAGACATAGCAAGACTCTTCACAGTGGTGTATAGAAGGAGAATCAGAGACAGTGGTCAAAACCTACATCAGTGGTGGTTCAGATGGATATAAGGAAAAAATTGGAAGAGTTTTCTTAGAGAGGTTTTCAAGACATTTTTGGATAAAGCCCTGTGCAATCCCGCTTTGGGTATGAAACTGGATTATATACCTATGGATCAAATGTAGGATTCTATGAATCTTGCAAAGAAGGAGAAATAAATCATATCTATCCTTTGGCCTTCTGATTTCTCAGACACTGAAGAGCCTCACCATCCTGTGCAGCCTTAGACAAGATCTGTCATTTTGACAAGGGTAAGGGTGAATCCTCCCTCTCCTGAGGAGCCAGCAGAATGGGAGTTGTGCAGTGATAAGTCACACCATACTCTTGCATAGGTATGGGCCTCGCAAAGGCCACCTGCAAAGAATGTCCTCTGCACACACCTGCCATATCCACCCACAGCAGATCCAGGCTGTCAGCTGTTCCAAAGATTATTGTCCATGTGCTCTGGAAAATGGAAATTGCGAGTTCCGCGGATCATCTGACTCAGTTGTAAGCCACATGAATCATCCTTTGTGTAAGCATGCAGAAAAGAAAAGGTTCTCTCCTCATTACATTGAATACCTCAGGAAAGAAATGGACCTTTTCATCCTGGATTTGCTAAAAGGGTAAGACACTTATGAATTTCACTGTGTTCCTCCAGTTACCAGAAAAGGAGAATTTTGTTCTCATTACTCTTCTAAGAGTTGCATCGGTCCTCTGCAATGGGATGATCCCACACCACACAAAGCATCCATTGTGTCAACATACTTCATCTGTATATATCTTTCTCAAGAAGGGTTTTGTATGGAAATTATACTGAAAGATTAATACTGAAAAATTAGCTTTCTTTAAAGGGCAGAGTTCTGACTGCCATTTTGCAAAGAAATGCAAATGACAACTCCAAATGAGAGAGGCAAGAAATCTTTAACAGGCAGGCTGCTGGACCAGGGACACCAGAAACTTGCGTTAAACTCCTTGAGTTTAACTCAAAAGCAGGGCTTCAATCTCAATTTGAATCTCTGGGCTTTACCATAATATTTAATAATATTTAATAAGATTTAATAGCGATCATATACAATCATACAGGCAAATAAAATTAATTAATGCATTATAGTTTTAAGTATTTGCAAATAATGCAGCAACTAATTATATGTGCTGTTACTTGCCATCTTTAGTGATAGACACTGTGATGTTGTTGGTCTGGAGTTTACCATGAAAACGATGAAGCCAGAAACTTGGCCATTATATAAAAGACTTAGGGATGGTGGGATGGAAGGCAAGGAGCAAAATGGCAAATGGAGAGCAGAGCTTTGCCATCTTATTCCTCATGCATAACTATTTGCATTTGATAATTCAGTCCCAGAGAGAATGTCTGCAGCTTGTTTATAAACACATGTAATTAGGAGTTTATAATGTGCCCTGAATAACAGAGGCATCAACATTACCGGGGATAGTCAAGATCATCCCCGTCTGAGACAATGAATTTTATATCTTAGCACTGAACCAACTGAGAAAATTAGAAAACATTTCATAGACTTCTAAAATTGTGATAGCTGTCTCCTCAAGTCGTCCACTTTTCTTATTGCCCCTCATCATATTTATCGACACATTTAATCCTCAGTTCCCTCCATTATTTATGTCAAATCTGCTAATGATACTATAATGAGTTGGGTATAACTTGAAATGGGAACTCATTTTTCAGGGAAAATAAAAAAGCCAAGTGTATCCATGTTTTGTTTTTTTAAGGAGCTATAAAAAATATTCTATGGTATAATGACATTAGAGAAAAAAATAAGAGTGCAGATAGGAGATGGATAGAATCAAATTAGAAAAAAGACCAGGGTTACATTAGGGAAGTTCACCATAGTGCACTGCATAGCCAAAAACTTGTGGAAACAAACATGATGGGAACAGATGAAAATCTGAAGCTGAGAGAGGTCACAGCTGCCTCCAGATTTATCTGCACTGGAGCTGGAACTGCACTGTTACAAATCCCTCTCACAGGTTCACATGGCAGATGGGTTAAAAGCAAGCTCATGTTTCTAAGCCCGTAAGAACACTGGACAAGCAAAGCCTCACTGTGTGCAGTGTGACACTGTGAGGTCTACCATTCTGACTAGATTCTCTGAAGGCTAGCAGAGAACTTGGCGGGGGGGGGGGGGGGGGGGGGGGGGGTTGAGCCTGTTTCCTTCAGGTGATGACCAGACTTATACTATCTGCTCCTGTATCTGGCTCCGTCTATTTCCTCAAAACCTATAGAAATGAAATATTTTTGAGGTCTTCATTTCTCTCAGCAATTTGGCTAAAGCGAACATCTGTTATTAAAACTGTTACATGGAGTAAAATATCCATGCAGATTTATAGAAAACTGAGGGGTAATACACTCTTAGTTTCTCTGAGGGAAACAGAGTAGAAATTGAGGTTCAGCAGAGCCTATGCTCTATGCTAGTCTCTACTTCTTCATCTCCCACTGGGTGTCTGCAGAGGGTGATCTATTAATTCACTGATTTTTTGTTTTTTGTTTGTTTTTCCCTGTAATTGATTTTTAATTTGGAGAGAATGGAGAAAGTGAGTTCACTTCCTGCAGGAATCTCAAGCAAATCCTCTTCCACACGGTATAGAAAGATCTTCCCCTGAGTTAGGCATGTTTAAAATACAAACTTTTGACCCCTGTGCCACACAGCTTTTTGTCAAAAACTACAGTTGTGTGAAAATGCTTTCAAACTTACCAAAACTTTATGTATTTATTCTTACAGCCATCGGGGGTGGGGGGAACTGCAAGAAAAAATGGTTTTCAACAAACAACCTTCTCCTGCATTACTAAAATATTTTTACTTTTAAGTAAGGGAAGCATTCTTAATGGGGGCATTTGGGAAAGCCAGGGGAATGCCCCATACTTAGCTTGTTCTTTTTATAATACATATCAACTGGCAATTGTAAATAGTCATAGTTTGCTGCTTTCCTGTAGGTTCCAGTCAGATGTTGTTGTACCTTGCGGACAGAGGAGCTCTGAAACAGAAAAGAAAGCAGTTGGGGGAGGACTGCAGCTTGTAAAGATGGTTTACAGTCTCACAGACGTACCACGTGAAAGCTGTGTTCTGGATAGCTGGAATCCATCTCGGTATCCAATGGTGCTCTGTGGCAGCCTTTCTAGCTATAATTTCTTTTAAGGCAGAGGCAAAAATGGTGTTTGGTGATAGCAAGGCTCAGTGTCTTGATGCCCTCATTTAGATGCTTACATGAGTGGCCTTGTTTTCAAAAGCTAACAGCCCCTGTAGAGTCTGATGACCAAACACAGCCTTAGTCTCTCCAAGCGTCTTACAATCCCATATCAAGGCTCCTGTTCCAGAAGAGTGGCCCCCAAAAATTGACCACCTATCAAAAGAAACAACAAAATATTCCTTTTATTACCCTTTTCTTCTAAGTTCATATCAGGCAGTAGAAAAAGGAGGCAAAGTCTTACCTGATCTCTGCAGCCCTGAAGATTAGAAAAAGACTTGAATTAAATAACAGGCATGTCACAGGCCTGAAGGAGTTAAGCTAGTAAAAGCTTCAAGTGTCTGAAGAGAGCTATCCTTGTCACTGCTTTTGTAAATTTGGTTAGATACAGATGTAGAAATTTAGGCACCTCTGTTCAGATATAATATGGAACCAGAGCAAGGGGAGCTGGGTGGATCCCCTGGAAGCCACCTGCTCCACTCTTCTGTCCCAAAGGGACCAACTCATTCTGGCACAAACTGGAACACACTTGTCCTACCTGGTGTACAAACAGATCTAACTTGCATAAAAATAAGCTACATGAACGACTAAGGATACTTTCCCCAAAGCGTTTGGCTTTTTCTTTCACTTTTTTTAAATTTTGGTCTAATAATAAAGCAAAGAATAGTTCAACTCATGCATCTTGGTACAAGAAAGACATGAACCTGTTGGAGTGGGTCCATCAGATGGCCAGAAAAATGATCAGAGGGATGCAGCAACTTCCCTATGAGGGAATAGTTAAAGGGATCTTTAGAAAGATGGGGACAGATTTTTAATAGTGCCTGTTGCAATAGGAGAAGGGGTAACAGTTTTAAACTAAAAGAGGGTAGATTCAGGCTGGCTATAAGGAATACTTTTTTTACAATGAGGGTGGTGAAACACTGGAACAGGTTGCCCAGAGAGGTGGCAGATGCCCCATCCCTGGAAACATTCAAGGGCAGGTTGGACAGGACTCTGAGCAACCTGATCTAGTCAAAGATGTCCCTGCTCATTGCAGGGGGGTTGGATTAGATGACCATTAATGTCCCTTCCAACCCAACCATTCTATGATTCTATGATTAGAATATTCCAGGCAAACTCATCTTTAATGTTTGTTACCATGAAAATATCATCATGACCAGAAGATATATTTCCAAGCGAATTTTCCACCAGAAATAAAACTTTTACATAGCTTTCCAGCCACCAAAAAGAAAAAAAAAAAATCAATAAAAAGGGTGGGCTTTTTTATGGAGAAGAAAGGAATCAAATAAATAAAAACAAATTGAAATAAATGGAAGAAAATCCCACCTACCAACAGTTACATTAATGAACTGCCTAAAACTGTGTAAGGGAAAGAATATCTAATAGAAACAATTCCATTTAAAATATTCTCCCTTTATCAATTAACAGTTAAACTAATGTAGTTTCAATCAGATATTTAATTTGCTTTGTTCTACCTTTCCTATCACCAGAGCATAGAATCAAAATTTCCATCACAAACTCCCTCTCTTGAATGTACTAGAACTTCAGGATGTTCCTGGCAATGTGAAACAATTTAAAGGCATCCAAATATACTTATCACCAAAGTTAGCCTCTTTTCTCTTCCAGGACATTTAGCCTTATGTGAATTAATCATGCTCTGTTGCTATAAGATATTTAATTTTATAGTCTCTCAAGAAGACTAGAAATAATAGCCAACTTGTAACAATCACTGTTCACTGTACAAACATTCTCTGTTTCCAAGCCATGTGGAAAACTATACAGGAGAATGTGAAAATTTTGAAAGGTTAAACCATTTACCTGACCAACTGTTAATAGGCATACTGCCCCTCCCCAACCCCCTAAAAAAAACCCCAAACAAACAAACAAAAAAACCCTACCCCACAAACCAAGAAGAAAAAAATGCATATCAAAAGAAGAAAAATTTCCTTAGTTTTCTCAGCAGCAACCACCAGTCCACAGGACTGGCAGCATTACCTTAATTAGATCAGTTTCTTTATGTTAGGTCAGGGCAGCTTCAGAGTAAAAAAACTCTGTGAATACCTTACATCCACACCTACTGAAACATAATTCTGCTACAGGCTATAGATAAAAGACCCTTTTATTTCCTTTGAGCTGCACTGGTCACTCCCACCGCAGCAATATTGACATCTCGGCTGCTGCCCAGAAGCAGCAAGTGGATGGCTTGGTGATTCTTTTCTATTCTTCCCTTCTCTTCTGGGATCTTTGACTCCTTGGCTGATGTGTCCCAACCAAGAAGGATTTGCAGGCACTCACTGAAAGAAAAATATGTTACCCATGATTAGCAGGGAACTAGGACCAACATAGTCATGAGATGCTCTCTGAGCACCACAAAAGAAGAAATAATTTGCTTCAGTGTGGAAGAGTGAAACTTTCATTTCCAAAATCTGGAAGAAAGGTAGAGTCTGGTATTTTGGTATCACCCTGCTGACAGTGTTTGTTTACGAGGAGGTGGGCTGATAGCAAAGTACGCATGAATGGGGAAATAACAGGACAACAGCTAGTTCTTGTTGGAACTATTTACTATGTAGTAACCAACCAAGCAGCAGCTAACTGAATAAGGGAGAGGTTTAGGTGAGCATTTCTCACAGCACAGAAAAGAAACATCATGTAGCTATTTTTGTTCAGTCCCACACTCAGTGAGTTCAGCTGGCAATGTAGCATTCCTATGGGACTTTTACAGAGGTGGTTTTTTTCAAATTCCCAATGTTTTGTATTTTCTGGCTATTAATGACTTGAAATCAGGACTGTGACAGATACTGCATATAGGGAGCATGGCATGTCCCAGATTTACTGCAAGTAAGTGTATGAGGGTATGAAATGAGACCAGGAAGGCTACAGAATTTGGCCAAGGTCAGAAAGCAAGTCAATGTAAGAGTCAGGGAGAGATCCCAGAAGACCCCAAGTCATGGCCAAACCTCCTTTTCCTTAGTTCTGCCAGTGTACTTCTTTGAGAACCATGGGCCAGATTTCTCACAGTACCTATTTACCCAGACCTACTCCTGCCCTCTCGTGTCTCAGGTGCTTTTCCTGCTCTCAACTCCTATGTTTTTCCCCATCTTTAACCCAGCCATTCTCTGGACTCATTTAATTTCTGAGGCTTTCCCTTCCTCATCTTTCTTGTGCCCTCTTTGTTCTCTATGTCCATGCTCAGACTCCTCTCCATCTTCCTTTGGCTGTTCTTCTTCCCTCTCTTTTGACATCCAAAGACCTCTCAGGTAAAATTATTTGCTACCAGAACCATGTTAACATAAAGGTTGCTGCCCTGAAGCATGAAAATTGTGCATACCCACAACAGCAATGGTGTCTATTCCTAAACATTGGTGGAAGGATAGGTGAATAATCTGCAGAGATGCAGAAACCATCCACAGTTTAGGTAACAACAGGTTTAAATTGATTTGTCTTACAGGCAGTGCAGTTGCACACACCAGAATGCCTTGTCTATTCTCTGCGTTGTCTCTGTATCCTCCAAAGCAACAGTTCAGCAGATACAGGACTCATATTTGAGCATACCTGAGAGCTTAGTATCCTGCTAGGCCTTCTGGTAGCCTGTCCAGTGCTACCTACAAGCTCTCAGAGCACTTTATCTAAGAGATCTGAAGAAATAAACAGATGCCAACTGACTTCCCAAAATTACTTGGTGATGAAAAAAGGCCTGATCATAGATTTCAGAAATCCAGCATGACTTCCAAACTTCTCACACCTTTCCTCACTCCTTTCTCTGATATCTCTTTAGACTGAACTCATGGTGGAAAGCTAGACAGTTGCAATGCTCCACCAATATTTTGGGGCTGATGTGGTCAATATCTCCTCTGATCTTATGCCTGAGGCAATTTTCTTCAAGTTCTCCTGAGCCCCCACAGCATGGTAAATGGATCTTGCTAGCCCTTCTTTACCGCAGTCTTGCTCACAGCAAGTATTGAGCAACTAAATGTGCAACTAAATCAGCAAATAAAACATTCTGTCCAAGCCACTGAAACTATGAGCTGTCCACCTAACCCTTTTCACCCCTTGTCTTATTGCAGTAAATTATCTCATGTGCAATCTGCCACACTTGAGCCAGTACTTTGCTTTTTTGTAAGTGATTTACCTTTATTGTTTCATTGGGCATGATTCCCTTAGCAATTTTCTTCTGTGACTCTCCTATCTTTGCCTTTAGAGTCCAACTTGAGGGACTCCACACTTCACTGAATGATAGGGTGCCAGAACATGCTTTTCTAGCTCCTTTACATGTCACAGGAACAGCACAAACATGTCAAGACTTTGTTACTGTAGAAACAGTGAACTGTATTAATAAAGAAAACATTCTTAATCTACAGTAATAATAGAAAGGTCTCTATTTCAACTATACTTAACTCAAACAGCTAAAATAAGTCCATAATAAAAACAAGTGGTGGATGCAAATGGAAAAAAAATACAAATGTAATTTTGCTGTTATAAAAGAATGAGAATTGCCAGCATGCAGTGGGTTGGATGAATCCCTCTCAGTTTTGAGCATGATTGCTCTTCCAGCATGTTTCTGTTAAACTTGCTTCAGTTCTGCAAGACTTCAAGATAGTTTTCAACGAAGAACAATATTAAAAATATTAAAAAAATAACTGTGCTGATTTTTTTCTTTCAGACAGACTGAACTACTTTTCTTGAGTGGCTGCAGCACTCCAACACAACAGTTCAAATGTCCTCCATTCTTTTCCAGGGAATTGGCTACTGCAACTAACTACATTTCAACAGATCCACATTAATACCCAGAAACAACAAATCAATGCCTATATGGACTTCAGATAACAAGTCTCTTTGCAAAACAGAAACTCTTTGCCAACACAGAAACTTGCATCAAAACCCTCTGATTATAGCAACCTCACCCTATCACAACTTCCTCAAAGGAAAAGTCTTTGCAGCTATGTTGAATATTCCCAAAGTCTGAAAACCAGCACATTCTCAGTCGCAAGGAAAGGCCAATAATCCTGATATGCTTGCATTTGTAACTAGATTCTTGGAGAATCATCACAGCCATTTCAATTTTGCACCTACAAATGTGCCAAAATGATGATCAGTTACTTCTAAACAGCTTTGGTGGGGTCTTTCATTGGTACAATGACTGAAATGTCTCTTAAACATGGTTCACTCTAGCATTAGACAATGATCTGATCTTCTGATTTCTTTTATTTATTTAATTCTCTCATGCAAGTTTCCATATGTATGTTCCAAAACAGGTACATGCAAATAGGAAAAGAATGTCAAATGATTCCTGCCTCCCACTGTGCCTCACCACACCCCACCCCCCCTTTTTGTGAGGGGAATAATACCATGACTAGCCTTTTAACTTGTTTGGTTTTTTTGTTTTTTTTTTTTTTTTTTTCTGTTTCAGTGCCCAGGGCAATAGTTAGAAAATAACTTCTCTGAAGTGGGGATTGCAAATCTGTCTTGTTCAATTTCAACCCAGCCATGAGAGTAAAGTTTGGAACTTCATGGCTCAACAGGTTTGAAAGGTTTTAATTGCTTTCTGGAATGAGCATACTTTTCAGACGGTCTTGATTCTCTTTTTGTCTTTTCTGTAGGTAAAGTTTTAGGCTACTCAACCCATTGGTGGATTGTAAAGGAACTGCAGCCTTTTTCTGCTCTGGGATGCCCTTGACAAAAGTACATCATGCGCATGCTCTGTGCAACGCAACTGCTGAATCTTCACCTCAGTCAGAACTTCTGGTTTTATTAACTTTCCCCAAAGTCTTCATAAGAATTAGTAATAGCATGTAAGAAATTGTATATTAATTTTTCTGATGGGTTTCAAGTGTAAATCAGAGGGGGGTTTAATTGTTGTCATATAGTTAATGAAAGGGCTTTCCATCTTCCCACATGTCTTAGACAGACATGTGTTTGTCTTAAGGAAGATTTGCAGCACAATATAATAGGAATTAATCTTTGTAGTTTTGTACCACTTTCTGCATGGAAAGATAATGTATTGTTGTTTAAAATGTTTTGCTGCTATTTTTAAAAATGTGGCAAACATTGCAAACTTTTTATGTTTTACAGGCTTTGCTCAATTTTTAACATCTCTCTGTAAGACCACCATTAAGCTTACATAGGTAATTCAAAAGCAAGGCATCAACAAGATAATGATCTTTCTTTTTTTTCTTCACTCCTTGGCAACTGATGGATCACAGATTAAATACTTTGGAATGATTCAACAGCCAAACAGAGGGACAATCCGTTCCAAATGTGTTATGTGAACAATAATTGAGCAAGAAATGTACTGGACTGAAGCTGTGCATACATCTTATTTCAAGTTGTCCATTGAGTTAGAAGAGCTAGACCAGCTCTTATTAGCTTGAAAAGCAGTGGGTGTGTTATAAACAGGTTTCCAGAGAAATGTTCTTTCTGCAGGCTTCAGAGAAGAAATCATCACTCTGCAGTCAGTGCTTGTCTCCCATCCTCTGAACTCATTATGCACAAAGGTCATCAAAGGCATCATGGCAGCTTCACTGCTCCTTGACACGAGGTATGAATAGAATGGACACGGCACTAAAAGGTTCTTCTCATTCTCTTTCAGGAGAAGACAGCCAAGATGCAGTTGTTTATTTGTTTATAGTATTCAGCAGTAGTCTGTCTATCTCTTGGATGATTCTGGTCTTACCAGAATCCTGCTTCCTACTACTGTCTAACTTGAGGAAAAGCAGGACATGAGAACAGACTTTCTGTGTCCAAACACCCATCTGCCACAGGACTTGCCCTATGAACTGGCCGCATCAGAGAGTTTACAAAAACAAGGTACATGCAACATCATCCTCCCCTCTCAGCTAATTTCCATCTTCAGCAGTGCCAAACCTCTGTCTCTTAGCAAGACCTTCAGAGTTACACAAGCTGCTGCAGACCTTCTTCCTAGGAGAAACTTATGTCTGCCGAGAAACACAGGCAGTCTCCTGTTTGATATTCCTTTCATTTACTTGTCAATATTTCTTTGTATGACTATTTGAGGAGGAGCTCTGCTTCACATAATTATCCATACTCATGTATAAATGGGGCATATTCACTTCTAATTGGGCTTATTTGCATCTGAATATATGTGTTTGTGACAGAAGTCCTTGTCTAGCCACACTACATTACTTGTGGGGACTACCACAGTAGAAGGCTGAATGACAAATTTACCTGTTGGAGGGTAAAATGGAACCATCTCTGCTGCTCTTGGAAAGGCACAGACTCTGCTGTTTCAAAATGTAGATGTCCAAATATATCAAAATATTTTGTGCTGTCTTCCATTAGGAGCACACTGACAGATTGTAAATATCTGAGGCCAATCCTAGACCAGGTTAACTCATCTCATAAAATACTACCTTCCAGTGATTTTTCCTCATCACAGAACTGGCTTTCAGAGAACAGGTCCCTACAAAGGTGCTACAAGAGCAATATCCTGTGACCTTACTGACAAGAGCAATTAGCAGTTTTTCAAAGAATTTCCTGCAACCGTGGTTGGCCCCACAGGGCCTTCCTCATACGCCTCCAGTCCAACTAGCCTCACAGAGCCTTATTGCTATCAAGTAGTTCTGATCAACAACTGGTTTGGAGGTGTCAGTTTTTACCCATCAGAACCACCAGTAGTGGCCAAGAGTGTGTGGAAGGAAAGGACAGAGTTGGTTCACCCCAGAAAGACAGTTTTGCTGCTCCTTATCTTGCCAAACAGCTATTCAACATCACAGTCCCACAGCACCAGCCCTACCCACCCTTGAGAAAAACACAGGGAAGAATTGCAGATTCCTTTTGGATTTTCCCGATGAAAGCCAGGTCATTCAAATAAAAACCCCTCAACATTCCTATTGAACAGGAATTTCTTACCCTGTCTCAGCTCCCTCTTCTGTGCTGCTGCTGGTCTCTCCTCACTTTCACCAGACATTTTGAGGTACTATAAAATATAAACCTCGGGGGGTTTTGCACTGTTTTTGCAAACAATGTAGCATGCAAACTGCTCTGGAGCAGCACTCAGGTGTATATAAGAAGGCTGCAAGAGCTAGTCCCCTTTCCTACCATCTGACAAGGGAACAGAAGATTGATTTTCCTTCAAGGCCTCTGGCTCTTACAAAAATATTTAGAAAGAACACAATCTGCTCACAGACAGCAAAACAGGTTTAATCCTGCAAGTGAACACTTTGCTTGTTCGACCAGATCTAACTGCGGCTTTTCAAAAGCTCAGCAGCTCTGCAGTGTAGCATTGCAGTCTTACACTGCAGCCTCCAGAGCCTGCACTGAGAGCTGATGACCGTGCACTGCAGTGCGACGCTCTCCAACCACAGTACTGCAGTCTGTGCAGACAAAGTAGAGGACAGTAGCAAAACAAGAGCTTCTGGCAGAGCTCAGTATCCCCTTTAATTTCAAGGACATTGCTTTGCTGCAGCAGATCTTCATCATTTTAACATGAGACTCAAAAAGCAGAGTGCTACTGCTTTGATTTCAATTTTGACAAATTGAAATCTGTGTTTAAGAATTAACTCTAAGATGACAGTGGGACCATGGAAATTCTGTACTGTATTTAGCCCCACATTTTCCTTTTTCTCTGATGGAGAGAAGTTCCTGGCAAATCTTTTCAGAGCTGAATAGCTTTCCAGGTGATACTGGAGACACAGCAAATAGCATGTGGAGTTGCATGACCCATGTCATACAGCCAGCTGGACTGAGGGACCAGAATGATTTTAAACTGGTAACGCAAACAGTGTCTCACTGGGAAATTTTTTCTGCCTTACTTTGACTCATTCCTTCCAACCCAAACTGTTCTATGATTCTATGATTATCCTTTCTCACTTCCTATTCACCTTCATGTTGCAACATTTCTATGATGTCAGCTAGCAGAGTTGTGATCTGGGAGGCGCATCTGATGGCATATATCTCAGACTGCAGAAGGAGGCCCGGGACTGAAACCTGAAGACTGTAGTTGTTCCTTCCCCAGCTGAAAAGGCAGAAATGTTCCACATAGAACAGATAATGGACCATACAGAAACAAAACCAAATAAATATCGCAAGGCATAAGAGACTTTGCAGGAAATTTAAATATTGTTGAAAGACTTACCTCTTCTTGACTAAAAAAACTGAATACACAGACATGAGCATTAAGACTTGAAATACTGTCACATGAACTCAGCTAAACCCTCTTTCCTGCATTACAGGAAAAACAGACATATTGACTGCAAACTGCTGAACTCCTTCATCCTCCCTTAAAGTCTGTGGGATTGTCACATCTGTTAACTCACATGGTTTGACTCTAATGGTATTATAAAGAGAATCAAAACATGCAGAACAAAAGGAAACTCAAAACACACTCTAAACCCCATCCTGTCATGCTGTCCCCTCTAACACAAGGCAGAGACATATCCTTTGTGGAAGGCTGAGGTTCCAAGCATTGCTATAGTTAAAGGTTTTGCATCCTTGAATAAAAATATTCATGCTTGGCATTCATTCTTCGTTCTTAATGCTGAGTCGGGTCTGGTAATGAGATGCAAAAGAGTCGTCAGGCGCTTTCAGGAAATACCATGTAACAGATTGATTTCTCTTATAATAACTGTTGGTATTTCAATAGCTCAAACTAACACTATTTCTGGAGTCATTCAATAATGCTGCTTCAGTATTCTCAGAACAGAAGAATCTGGCAAGCTGAACACTTGCAAACTGGGGAAAACAAGGATGATCTCAAAGTCACATGCAGAGATGACTCTGGACAGCAGCTCACTGGCTTTCTTCAAACCACAGGACAGACTTCTGTGAGCTGTGAGAAATGTTCTTTGTATTTGTCTTGATAAATAGTTATTTTAGGCAAGGCTGTTTTTTTTCTACTTCAATTTCACAGCACAGGAAACCCAGATGCATTTTTGTTTCTCATTTTCTCGTATAGGTGTTTTCCTCCACAAGCTTTATCATGCTTATCTTTGACTTCAGAAAGGTAGCACAGATTATCCTAAGCCTCTTCTTTTGGAGTTTTTTCTGCCTTTCATGACTCAAGCTGTGCTTCTCTGGTCTGACCTGACAGCCTGCTAGATTAGAATTTAACTCTTCTACTGGCAGGTCTGCCAAGACACCAGGGACTGCACAGACAGGGGAGTACAGTGTGAAAGAGACCCAAAACTCTGTCTCCAGAAGCTATGCAACTTGTTGTCACACCTCCTCTCTACCTCAACCCTCCAATGGTCACAGCGGTGCAAACAATTACAAAATTTGGTTTGGTGCTTACATCTTCTGAATACAGCAGTGGAAGGAAGGAACATCTCCAAAAGGACAGTTTGCAGTGCCAAGCACAGATCCTGATCATCAGCTGCCACAGACCAGAATAATAATACCTCTGTGANGACAGAAGCTGTCAACAGCTCACATCATTGCTTTCTATCATGCTCAGAACCACAGTGCTTGCCTCTTTTTAAAAGCCTCTTCCATGCCATGGCAGGACGGGAGAGTTGCCTAAGGCATCAGGCTCCATTCCCACAAATATGATTTTCCATAAGGAACCTCAGCCCTTCACATTCAAATGTGAATACATATATACATATCCTAATGTCTCCTTGTTTTCCTAAAAATCCTTCCTTTAAAACTTGCCACAGGCTACAGAAAAACAAGAGTCATAATAACTCTCTACTATGCTAATAAAAAATGCCCACTGCTTCCTGTGATGCCACGTCCATCTGCACCTACCATTGCTGCCTTGCCATCAAATGCAGTTATGTCTTTCTGTTCAGTCGAAGTACCTGTGGCAATGAGATGAGATTCCCTATCTAGCAGCACTAGGTGCTACAAGAATACACATGACCAACGAGTTGTAACAATCCATTCTTGATCTCTTGGCCAAAATCCACCCAGAGTGATGTCAGCAAGTGACAGGTGTAACTGTACTGCTGATGCATTGAAGAAAGCAGTACTGTTGCTGCTTGAGGTTTAGCAAAGACAGCAGTGATGCTACAAGACTTGTGCCTAGAGATGCAAGCAATTTCAGCAAGAAAACATTAAAAAGCCTATTTAGAGGCCATAAAATGATTTTTCAGAAGCAGTACACAGAGTGAGATTCTGTTAACATTTTCCTTTTAAAGAAGATCCATGATGATGGCAGGCTAAAAAGAAAAAAAAAAA
>VXBL01004482.1:145413-157189 GCA_013400195.1 Aramus guarauna
AAAAAAAGAAAAAAAAAAAAAAAAGAAAAAAAGAGATTATATAGTGATCCTGGCAAGGCAGAATTTCTTGTTAGAATGTCCAAGTCTCATTGTATGCTCTTACCACACTGGGAAACATCCTTCTGGCTACTTCTCTGCCACACAGAAAAGCAATCACATGGTGACAGGAGCACAAGGCACTGGTTTACAATGCATGAGGTCAAGATCTGAATTGCAGCCCAGGTGGGTGAAAGTGTCAGGAGCAATAGAAGCAGTGTCAGAGAAGAGATCAGAAATACATCGCGGAAGTACAGCCTGACAGCAAAGGGGATGAATCAGTGTCATGTTTATGGCAGAAGGGGTAATATATCTCCTGACATCTCCAATACTAGACCCACTGTCAGCCTACCGCTTTCTCTGAGGGTGCCATCCCTTTCCTGTGATAGCACCCACATTGCCCATAGGCACTGCTCACAGGCACTTGCTCTGGTAAAGCGTGGGAGCTGTCTCAGGATCTTCTCTGACACACTGTTTCCAGCTGTTGGCACTTGCCAAGGGTGCATGCCATCCAGTGAGAGGCACATCAGAGCTACCTCCTTTGTATACATCCAAGGGGACATGGAAAGGCTCTTATCTAAGAGCAGCATCATGCAAAGCCTACTGATTGCTGAAGCTGGACCTTCAGAGCAATAGGATGACTGAGGGAAAGCTGTCGTTCACATAAGGATTCCAGAAGCTAGCTGCCCCCCCTGTGAAACACTGCCTGTTGCATACCACCCATGAGGGCTGAATCATCAGTCCTATCTTCTAACATCTTCTGCACCCAGAGTTGCATCTGACCTAGATGGGGATTTTTCCCATCAGGCAGAGGCCTTCAGATCATGACTTTTCTGACCTGTTTTGTTTGTCTTTGTTAATATGAGCTGAATCACATCATTCTAGAGAGAGGTGCTGATTTCTCCTGCAGACTGTGATGACAGATTAGAGCAGTGCAGATGTAGATGTTCACAGACCTGGACAGAGCAGGCAGCTCCTTTCCAAGCTTGCTCTCTGCAGCACATGTCCCAGAAAGCTGACTCTCTCAATTGGTTCCAGCTTCTTGCAGATCTAGCTTAATGCCAGATCATCCTTCTGCTGCACAGCCCTCACACCAAGCCTGCAGTGTGTCAGGGGAAAGATTGTCTACTGATGCTCATGCCCTTGTGCTCTCTGGCAAGAGACGCAGACACTCTTTGTGTTCCTTTTCCTTTGCTGCTCAGCTCCAAGACAAGATGCTGTTCAGTTCTAGCCCAGGCAGGAGTTCCTAAGCACTTGAGACATACGCATTACCAGCTATCTTAGGGCTGTTGTGGTTGTGAATAGCCTGTACATACTTGCTGGGAATATTTAGCTGGACCTGAGGAGTGCAGTCACAGCTAACACAAAATAGGCAGTATGGACAAAGACATGCATCCTCCACAATACAGACAGTTCTGGGCTGCTGCCTCACAAGAACTCTAAAGACATTTCCTTGCAATAGGAGAACTGTTTAACAGGAAACACATCAAGACTAATAGGCCTGGATGTATGGCACATATCAATGTGTTCAGTAAGGGATCAGCAACAGCACTCTTGCCAAACATCTTCCTGCAGATATAAGAACAAACTGCCTGAGATGGAGGTCCTGACACCAGCTTCCAATAAGCCTTGGTAGGGCAAGAGATGTCAAAATGGGGCTGTTCAAACCACAGATTATTATGGATGCAGGGAAATGGCAAAGATTGTACCTTCTTGCTCTTGGGAAGGGTTGTGTAATGTCAAGTCTTACATGTGCTGAATTGGGGGAAAAGTATGAAGAAGCTGATGAAAGCAGCACAAAAGGAGCCATTTGATCTCTCAATTGTTCCTAGCCTTTGACATGTACTAGGAGATGTCTCCATTGATTTGATAATCACTTGGACCCTGTAAAACAGGAATGTAAGTCTATTTTCCTCCGGAGCTGAGTAATACTGGTCTCCTAAGAACATGAGATTAGAGGTGCTCCATATCACTGGGTTGCGAAACGCATTTAGGAGATCAATCTCCCGTCACAGGCCAGAGGAAAAATGACTGTAGTTTCTGCCTTACTTCCCTGCCTCTGCAACGGATGAGCAGAGGAGGAAATGAAATGGAAGTTTTAAAAAAGAAATCTTTGTACAGACCTTTTTATTATCACCATACAATTATTTATTCAATAGCAAATCTTACAGAGGGTGCACCCTGGGCCAGCCTTTACCATCAAGCTGGCATCCAGCAGTAAAGCTAATGAGCCCCACTCTCATGTTTGTGTGGGCACATCCATCTGATACGTGTTGGTATAAACTGAGAATTGCACATGCAGATCAAGCACATATGAAGCCCGCAGGAGCCATGTGGTAAATCTGTCTCTGCCTTAGCATGTCTAGAAAGGCAAGCTGAATATTGGTAAGATTTTATTTTCCTGCCCCAGCAAATCACTGGCAATTCAAAGTATCTCTATAGAGAGATACTGAAAAAATACTCAAAACATACTGAAAGATAAACAAAGATGATTTTCAGTTGTCCTAAGCAGGAAATGGAAGCAATCCATTTAAAGAATGTAAGATAACAGTGAACAACTGCTCGTTGTTTCAGGAAGCTTATTAAGCAGACAAATATCTGTTCAAAGAAAAGAGAGAGAAAATTTTGCTCTGTTTTCTCTGTTCAGGGTTCAAATTCTACAAACTGGGGACTGGTTTTTACTGTGTGAATGGATGCTTTCAGAGAGGAGGTCTGTGCTTTCATCCAGAGTCCCTGGAGCTCCTGTGATAAACTAGGTCCCAACAATGACATTTTAGACCACATGACTGTGATAAGCTATGCTGGTACCATATATCTTCTGGTCCTCAAAACTAGGCACAACTTTAAAAAAAATCGGAAATCAATGCCTTGTTCTGAAAAATGTCATGGAAGTGACACTATTAACAACTATAGCATCACAGGGTTGTTTGAGACAGCAAATAAATTTTCTAATTCAGTGATGACTGAAACACATCTTTGTGTGGTCTGGCAAGGGGTCAAGTAGCTAGCACACTGGATAGAGATGTAAGAGGTCTGGGCTCTTGTCCAAATTCAGCTACTGATCTGCCGCATGGCATTATGCAAGCCATTCACTCTCCATTACTCTTCGTGCCTCTTCCTAGCCCTTCTGAATTTACACATGAAACTTTCCAGGAGCAGGGAAAGGCACTAAGTGTCTGCATACATCTAGCACAGCGGGAGCATCTAATTCTGAGTCAGGGTCTGCAACTGCTGAAGTAGCATAATGCTTAAGATATCGATATGGATTTGGATACGAATAAACTTGCAAGCAGAAAATGTCCAGGGAGAGAAATTCTACTTCAGAGTGTAATATCCATGGCAGTTGTTTCAGTTATGCTTTTGTGACCTTCCCTTTTTAATCATTATGCTTCAGAGTCTCAGCTAGCCAAAACAGCAGATTGCTTTTAAAATGTCACCCAATAGTTATTTTAACTAAAAGAATCTGCCAAACACTGAAAATTGTATTACTAGGAAATCAAAATCATTAATTTGACATTAAAGTAACCTTTAAAAATCATTCCTCAGAGACAAACCTAACCTTTTTACCTAAGCAATAAGAAACATACTTTGCACAAGTCCATATTAAAACTGATACTTCTCATCAGCTACAAAGAGTGTACTGCGAGGGCACCAAGTGCCCTTAACCTCCAAAGGCAGCTGGCTCAGACATATCTGGCTAGATGGGGTGTTTCAAAGCAGCAAGAGTTTATTTTTCTGGAATTTTTATGAATACATAACCCCAAATGCCAGGTAGAGGCAAGTATGGGGATGCATTGATCTATTTTTTGCTGGGCTTGCCAGGGGATGGAAGTAGATGAAAGGCACTATCTGTCACCTCCCTGTGCTCAACTGCTCAGTCCATCCATGCTGTGAGAATCCACACCCAAGGTCAGGGAATCTGTGTTGCTCTTGAGTGAACCCAATTTATGGCCTGTCATGATTGCCCTGTGGGCTAAGGTTAGCCCTGAACAAGGCACAGGATGAGGGCAAACCTGGGTCCTGAATGTCCCCAGTACAGAGGACAATTAAGAGATTTTCTCATTTGTTTCACTCTAGTACTGCCTGGGTGGCAACTCTATGAAACAGACTCTGCAAGGCACAAATGGAAAATACTTGCACCAGTCTGATTTAGCAATGTCCAAGAAACATGTCAAATGGCTTTTTGCGGTGTGTACTGGCATTTTTGCAGTTAAGCCTTGAATTAATATGAAAAACATTTGCTGCAGCTAGCGTTTAATTGAGAAATAAGTGGGTAAAGTGCTGGCCACTTAAATATCTGTTGAGAACTATATTTATATTGCATGAGCTAGCCAAACTGCGTGTTATCTACACATCAACTAGCACAATACTATCCATATCATTTTATTATTTACCCAGGAAATTTGGCAAGGGGGACAAAAAGGAATACAACAGTATATTTCACACAATTGCTTAATGTGTTTCTAACTCTGTATTCTTCCATACTTAGAAAATTCCCTTTCCCAGTGATGATGATATGAACAAGGCTGCTGAATTGTACTATATTCTCATGATTCCCTTTCAAATATGGATAAAGTGCATGTCCCCAGACTCACACATATAATGAATTCTGAATGCTGTCCAAGGGGCCCTTTGGGTCAGAAACATTTATTTGTCTTAGCTCAGACCTGTACCTTAAAAGGTTGCAAGCATGTTTTCACAGAAATGGTTCCCCAACATGTTTGATCTTGTCTTGCAAACACAGTTTGCTGTGGTTCTGAGCTGTTAAAAAATCAAAGTCAAGGCCAACAATTACCATCTTTTAATCATAGAAGTGGTCCAAGGAAAGCAGCACAATGTTCCCGCCAGAAATCATAACATACATGACAGACATTGCAACGTAACACCATAGCTTCTATTCAAATGCCTGTCTGATGCAGCCATTATCAACACCATTTCAAAGATGAGTAGAAAAAGGTCTTAAGAACACTACCAGAGCCTGTCCCCCTTGTCCACTACCACAATTGCAGCTGTGCAGCATGTAGAAGTCTCACTGCACCCCAGATTGGCCAGGCAGTTTCAAGAGCCACACAACACACGAAGTCAAACAGCCTAGAGTTTTCCGCGCCATATCCCCTAATCTTCCCTCACGCACTCCCACCTTTTCCATCTTCCATCATCCCTTGCCTCCCTCCCATTGCTCCTTTCTCTCTCTTGAGTGGGCTAGAGGCAGTATGTGCCACAGCTGACTGGAGCTATGGGAGCGCTGGCTGATGCTGCTCTATGCAAGCAGGATTTCTGGCCAGCAGGCTGCTGCCTCCAAGGAGAACTGAGGTCTGCATGCCTTTCCCTGAGCCAGGGGCATTGTATTTGGGTTTCTTTCCTCTCAGAGATCTCCACATCTCAATCAATTTCAACTCTGTTTGTCAAACATTTAAAACTAGGGGTGAGAAGGAACAAAAGAAGAAATGTTGAAAAATAACTTGGTAGAAATAGCAGTTACATTAGGCGCTTTTTTTTTTTTTTTTTTTAGAAATGGGATAAAAATATAAGTCTGTATCAAATGGAATAATATAGTAGCAGAAGAAAAGCTAGCCAAAATAATCTGTCTGCTTTGGTTTCTAATCTACAAAGGGTGGGAGAACAGATTTCTAACAAACCCTCCCAGAAAGGGCTTAGAACCAGATGCTGTGTTCTGAAGAGGCTCTGGCTACACAGGAAAATGTAGAGAAAGTAGCAGGACAGATCTCTGCTGGACTAGTTAGTACTGACTGATCATTGGACAGCGTAAGCTATCAGGGTGAAATGACTTAAATAGCCCTTCTGGAAGAATGGGGTGGGAGAAACATGCTGGAGTGGTATTGCACATGCAGAAAGTAATTGCTTTGTTAAAGTAATACAGGAAAAGGCCAGGTAAGAAAAAACATTCTCAAGAGACAGAAGACTGAAGAAACTGTCTTTCAGATTGCAGGGCTAAAACCACAACGAGACATTATGGAATAGCACAGATCTAGGACACTTAGGAGATGGAGGGTGTTGGCAGGAGAGGGAGAAATCATGGAAGATCCCAAATTAACTTTTTGATAAAACAATGATAATTTTATATTCTGACACAGTGTTGCATATCAGAGATAGGTCTATGGTAAGGAGCACAAGGCTTTGCCACTTTGAAAATTAGCCCAAATACTGAAAAGATTTGAGACAAAAAGGTATCCAAAGGTCATAAACCAGGAAAAGTTGTGTGAGTTACATTTTCTGCAAAAGACACTGCAGACTGAGACTATGCTGGTACAAGATGCAGGAGCTGGCAGAGTCTCATCTCCCTACAAGTGTCTTTGGGTGCTCACAGAGTAGCACAATCCTGAAAACAACAGCAGGGAGATTGTTTGCAGGAGCAATACAGTGCTGTATCAGAAGATGAATGGACTATCAGGCTGGAGGCAAATGGGATATTTATTAATTTTATGTTGAAAACAAGCACACCAGCCAATAGGCAGAAGTCTGACAAAAATAATGGGGGAAAAAGGAGCATTCAGTAACAGGTAAACAGGTAAGACCCTAGGGCTCACAGTAATGGTTTTATGCCAACTAAATACATGAATTACGTGGATGAATAAATAGCAATTTGGAAAAGAGTATCGGAAAAGTACCACTATTACATTAAAGTGGTCTTTATCTCATCAAGTTGGCATTTGTTTTGGAGGGACAGCTTTTCCAGAGAGAGAAAGTAACCCTTAACAGAATGTAGCTGTGAAACAGAAGGTTGTGTCTGGGAAACAGGTATTAATCAAAGATGACCCAGGACTGAGATATGAGGAGATGGCTGCTACTGACAACAGTATGCTGGTGACCTTAAAAAGCGTGATCAGACCTGGAGACCAGTAGTGTGGCCCTGTAATACAGGATTGCCATTCTCAGTAACAAATCTTAAGCTTTATACACAATTTACAAGACCTGTGGGCTGAGGCTTGTCAGCTTTGCCTTCTCTGAACTTTCCTTTACCTGCCTGTAGCTTTGTTTTGCTTCTCGTAGCTGTGACAGCAATTTCTCCAACTGATTAGGTGTCTGTGCCTGATTTGTTTCACTCTTGCTTCTCTTTATGTCGTGCAACCATAGCTTTATACCAACAGCAATGACAAGCAGTTACTCTATGTGGAATGCAATACACGCGATAGTAACATGATGACGAGGTGTTGAGAAATACAGACCAAGTAGGACAGCGGAGGTCTTGAGAAGTGGAGACACAGCATGTGGCACAGAGGAGCACAGCTGCAAACAACTTGCCCATGGCCAGTTACAGTGCAGACCCAGAGCTGGATAAAACTGGGTTTAGGGGTAACAAAGAGAACAAAGAACATTTGGATGTAACACGACCAAATGGGCCAGTGGAGAAAAAGTATCTCAGCAAACATATGAAAATGATCCCAAGTGGATCCTAGAGGAAGAAAGAAGAAATCATCGACATGATCATCATCATCTTCCTGGCAAAGGACTCCAGATGCTGGCAGCTCACGGTAACATCCCCCACTACCACCACCAGTGTGAAACCACTGGAACACAGGGGAGCAGTGGAAGGGTGAGCGCAGCACCAAGGAAAGGGGTGAAACGAAGGAATGTGTCTGTGTGTTACGATTTCATACAAGTGTTCTAGCTGCATTGCTATTCCTTTACTTTTGTATCAATTAAAGCTGGATTAATACTGAATAGTTTCTTGATATTTCAGTTAAGCTAACAATAGATTCCTGGCTCTATTAATAAATCAGATGTGCTTCCTCCTTGACCATAAACATTTTCAGTCTAACAGCTTGTTCATTACAGGGACCAACAAATGGTAAAAGTTCATGGCTTTGAACAGAAGAGTACCTTTTCACCTCAGCTTACAAAGCAAAACAAAAATAAAAGTCAGGCCTATCTCTCAGGAAGGTCAGAACAGACTAAAACTGACAGCACCCAGAGGTGACAGTCAGTTAATCCCCAGAATAAAGAGATAAGTCACTTCACCGAACCACAGAATGGTTGAGGTTGAAAGGGACATCTTGAGATCACCTAGTCCAAACTGCCTGCTGAAGCAGGGTCAGCTAGAGCACTTTGTCCAGGTACTGTGTCCAGCTGGGTTTTGAGTTTCTCCACAAATGGAGACTCCACAACCTCTCTGGGCAACCTGTGTCACTGTTTGACCACCTTCAAAGTAAAGGAAGTTTTTTCTTGCATTCAGATAGGATTTCTAGGGACTTTCCTTTTCTATTGTTGTTATGGTTGAAAGTTTGGAGGAAGAAATCTCCCAGCACTTGCTTCTCCTTCTTTCTACTTCTTGGACACATGTTATGCAGTACGGAGATGTTTGAAGGATAAATGCTGAAATGCTGTCTAGATGCAAAGATTCACATGAAGAATTGATTGCAGTGGAAATTCTCCTTTCTGAATCCATTACAACTTCAAAGAATTTATGGTCCACAAACTTTTCCATCAAAACTTGTCTCCACAAATTATGTTCATAGCTGGCTATAGATTGTGTCTCACCAAAAGAAAAAGTACCAGAAAGACAGAAATTTTTTTTTGTCTTGTCTTGGGAAATGGATGGAAGTACTCCAGATAGGATTTTTCTAATATATTATGTAGCGAGTAACATTATCGCAACTTCTGGTTTTACTGGCTATTCCTCTCCATCAAAAAAAAAAAAAACCCAAACAACCCCAAAACCAAACCACAAGTTTATAGGGAACTCTGTTTTACTGTTGTGTCAGTGGTAATGTCCAAATCACTGGCTGACTGACTCCACATCTTGATGAATGGTTCATCTCATCCACAGATCAACTACAGACAGAAGAGTAAACACAAAAAAGCAAATCTTTCCTGAGATGCATGACTGGAGGAATGCTCTACAAAATGTAAGACATAACCCCCATTAAAGTTTCAGCTGGAGTACTATATCCAATATGGGGACCTGACTTTTTAAGAAATATATGTGCCATTTCAGGCAAGCAGAAAGGATAAGCAGAGGTTTACATAACTGGAATTCCCAAGCAAGACTTGAAGGGAGCTATAGTAACAGTTTCAGACATGTAAAAGGCTGCTGCTGTACAGAAGCAGAGAATAACCTTTCTTAAGTACAAAGTGGACAGGACAGGAAGCAGTGGAATTAAATAAATGGAAGGAAGCTGTGTGTTAGATGCTAAGGAAAGACAGGCAAAGTGTGCTGCAGAAAGTATTTTGATCTTCATCCTTGAAAGCTTTTAAAGACAGGCTGCACAATGATGTGTCAGGCATGTTAGAGTAGTAGAATTAGTCCTTCAGTGAGACATGAAGGTAGACTACATGTCCCTTTGGCAGCCCTTTTCTGTCTCATTCTGCACTTTCTATCCCAGCTTAGCAAATCATTAAACAGAGTTTATCTTTAATGAAAGAATTAAATCCAGTTGACTTCAGCAAAACTGCTTAAGCATTTAGAATTAAGGAAATTAAGCTTGACTGAATCAGGCCCTAGGAATAATTTAATCAAGCCATGAATTAACACATAAAAACCCTATAAAAGAAGATAAAGCTTGTACCTCACATAGAAATTGATTATTTTAAAAACCCAATTTCTTTTTCTTTCTCTTCTTCTTGTTTGTTTTGTTTTGTTTTAGGTTTCTTTGTTTGGTTTTTGTTTGCTTTTTTCCAGAATCAATGTTCCCAGAAGTAATGGAAGCTTTATAGCCAAACATGACATTTCTACAGCCCATTTTATGTCTCTCATAATTCTGTGAAACCACACAACATTTTTTCCAGGGCTTTTTTAAGAAGATAAGTGGGAAATATTCTCAGTGATCCTGGAGTGTTTAGTACAGATAAAATCAGGAAGCAAGGGAGAGATGGTTAAATACTGTCTCATAATTCTTTTAGGGTAACACAGGTTTTTGATCTCTATTAATGCCTCACCCTGGACTGCACTCTCAAGTGCTATCAGACTTCTGATTTCAATATAAACTGCAACCATGATATGATTGCCTCAACCTCAAGGTAATATGGAAAGATCCAGAATTTTCTGACTGTCTGACATCAACAAAAGATGTGCCACAAGTCACCAAGAAACTCACTGAGGGGAAAAGGAATAACTATGACAGTTCCCTTGTAGTCTGGCAGAGAATTTGGGTGCATGTTCATTTTTTATCTTTCCCTACAAATATACATTTACAATAACTAGATCACACCCACCAGAGCTGTCATCACAACTATTGCTGTATCATAGGGCAATCTAGTGAAGTAGCATGAAGATGAGGGAAAATTACACTAGTTTTCACAGGTTCCCTGGGGAGTCACCAAAAATCCTCATTGTCTGACAGTTTCTTACCCATTCTCCCAAGAGCTGTTGTGATGACAAGATCAACAACTTGACATTTTGAGAGGTGCCTGAGCTCAAGCACAAGATGAAAATGGCCAAGCAACAAACAACTTTATAATATAGATATTAATAGTAATATTTTCAAAATTTCGATCTTGAATAAAGCCTGTAAAGCTACAGAGTTAACTTGATATTTTCCTTAGACAAAATGTTCTCTGGAAGTAAAAATGTTCTCTGGGGGAAAAAAAAAAAGTTTTATTGGTAATGAAGGAACACTGATCAATATTATTAGAATGAGCCCTTTTTATTTATAACATTATCCCAGCAACTGTCCGTGGAATCTACATTTAAATACTCTTGTGAGAAAATATTACAACTGTAAAAGATTATATTTGACCTGATTGTAAATGTTATTACTATAGGCAAGTACACACTGTATTTTAACAGAATACTTATTGAATTGAGCCGAGACAATAAGCCGGGACATCAAGATATCCTTATGGCTTTACTCCACATTGCCCTGTTCTAATGAAACCAATCAAAATAGGTCTCATGAAAAAATCCAATAAATCTCATAAGATTATAAACAAGGAATGGGAGGAGGGAGGAGAGTGTTCAAACAGAGTGGCAATATTTCAGATAATAAAATACATTTGCATGTTTCTTCAGATAGAAAAATTCTACCCTTCAGGGGAAATTTCCTGAAGGATGAAGATTTTGAGAAAAATGCAGGTAAGGCAACTACATTATGTGCAGCTGCATTTCTTTCCTGGAACCTCAATTTGAGGAAGGAACATTTGCATTCTTGATTGTTCACCACACTAAGGGGCCAGCAAAGAATTTTGTATTGGCCATATCCCTCACCTCAGAAGAAACAGGACTGGATAAAGGGTGGCTGGACAGTACCCAAGCTCATTTCTGAAGCCTGTGCCTGTGTTAGATCTGTGGTATGTTCATCATAGCATCTTGCTCATAACCTGCCAAGACCTGCCCGGCTTTCCTCCTCCCTGCAATTTCTCTGTTGCTGTGAGGAGTCCAGAGGTACATGAGAGTACAGCATTCCCTACTAAAGATGAATTGATCATCAGAATTAAATAAGGCGGTCTTGCCAGAAGATTGAGAGAGGGCATCCTTTCTCTCTCCTCAGCACTGGTGAGGCCATACATGGAGTGCTGGGTCCAACTCTAGGGTCCCCAAAAACAAATAGGTACAGATGTATGGGACAGAGGCTTGCGAAGGAACAACAAGATGATAAAGGGACATGGGGATGTTAAGGGAGCAGTAGACATCTGCCATGTCTAACTAAGAGTGCCCTGGGAACACAGAGCTGAGTCATAGCAATGAAAAGAACAGAACAGAACACAAAACAGACCTAGGTCTATCAGAATAATTATTATTTTTATTATTGTTGCTGTTGTTTTTATTATTATCATCATCATC
>VXBL01004483.1:0-14820 GCA_013400195.1 Aramus guarauna
CCCTAATCATCCTCATAGCTCTTAACACCTAAAAGAATTTTTTTTCTCCATTTGTTTTGCTCAGACTTGGACTATCTGAGGCTCCCGGGGATATAAGAAATAATGAGTGTGTAAAATGCTTTAAAACTTTTTTCTTTATAAAGTACAGTGCACATGGGATATGCATAGCACAGTACAACATCAGGATTTAATTGGCATTACTTAGAAAAACCTGCCTAGGTATTTCTCACTAGTGGCATTGCCTACTCCAAATTTCATACCATCCAAACCATGCCAAGAAAAGCTTTATGTGGAACCACCATTGCACGTTCTGTACTCCGCAACAAAATGAGTGCATGTAGCAATAGTTACTTGGTCACTGGAAAGAGTTTCTTTACTCGTTTGTGGAGTACATACAGGGGACTAGAAATTTTATTGAGGGGAAACTGTTCAGAGGAGCTTTCTTAACTGCCGGTTGCTGAGAGCTGAATCTGAACAGTACAGAGTTCTTGGCTTGTCTCTCTCTGGAAGCACAAGACAGGCAATCCTCTGCGATATTCAGTGAGGAGGAATGACAGGTAAGTCATTTGCTTTTATAGTACTGCAACCTAAGGAAGGATAAAGTAAGGCATGTGATCCCATTCATTAAAATCTCCATACAAATTTTGGTATAAATGTGTGTGTTCTTCATAGGGGAGAAGCGTGTCTACCTATCACTGCCCAGACCCGGGGTAAGTTGCTTTTGGGATTGTTGTATTTACGTTAGATCTGCTCTTAACTAATTGACTTCTTTCCCTATTACACCTTGATGAGGATGTAGCAATACCTTGGTAACATGCATCCTGACTGACAGTAAAATACCAAGCTTTGTCAAGTTATTCGTTTAATAACAGTCATACTGAAAACTAGGGTAACTAGTTACATAATAAGCTTTAATCACTTTTGATATGCTTTAACTCTTGTTCGTTAATATGACATTTTTTTACCGCGTACTCGACTGTCACGCTATATAATAAAAAAAATGCATTGTTACTATTAAAACAGTAAGAAAATGCTGCAATATACTGAAAATAAGTCTTGGTAATCTGATTATTTTTTTACATTGTTGCCTGAGTTGACCTATTTGGAATAAAGGGACATGTTCAAGCCTATTGTAGGCCCTTCAAATAATGAGTTCTTGTTTTCTTCATTGATCTTAAATGTTTTTAAAGTAGAGAAAAAAGCTACACCAAAAGCCCAGGTTTAAGTTGTGAGGTAATTAATATCCTTAGCTGATTATAATGGCTATTACATTGTTCCTGGGAGCATGTGTGTGTGGGAAACCTCCTAAACCTTGTTAGTATCATGTAATCAGTCATTTGATTCACTTGCTACATATGGAATCTTTTCATGGGTAGGAAGAAGGGGAGGAATCATCTCAGAAGGTACAGTAAGCTGTAGCTTGTTTCTCTCTCTCCTTGCTTTCTTTCCTTAACCTGTAGTGTTGAGGAATTTGGGTGTGAAATGATCACCTGTCTCCGTGTCTCCTGTCGTGCAATTCTGTGACTTCAAACACAGAAGTATTACTTCTAGCCCTTAATAAAAAGGGAAAGGGAAAAGGTCATGCATTATAAATCCAATCTGCAGATTTAAATAGAATATAATGTTAGGCTGGGTGAGCATGGGTGAATTTCAAAGTTACGGAACTAAATATTGAGGCTGGAAAATGGGTTGGTTCAGTGACTTTTGATAGGGTTTTTGTCCCTCACTGGTTTGACTAAGCTACATAGCTTCTGGACTTCATCCAGAATTTAAAGAGGAGATGTTTGAAGTCAGATTCCTACTTACTGCTTCACGTGACTTTTAAAAATACTTTCAGTAACAACTTTGTGCCCAGGATTTAAACAATTCTGCTTTGTTGTTGTTTGAAAGGTTGCTGCCTTCTTTTTGATTTTGCAAGATGCTTAGATTTGGGGGGAGTTACGATTAACAGGCAGTTTGGAAACAGACGGAAAATGTAGATTTTGTCCGTAAGACAACAGAGTTTCTTCACAGAGCAATTTCTTTGCCTAACCTTTGGAACTGCCAGCCTTTCCAGCGCTGTGACTCTTGGTACTGCCTTGTCTCTCCCTACGGCCATCACAGAGCTCTGCTGTGCCTGGCTAATGCCCACGCTGTCCCTGCGCAGAAGTCACACTCTTCCTGTCGATCTAATTAGATTACAGATTTTGTTACATCTGGTCAACTGTGACTGTGCTGTTTGCTGGTAATGAGTCCTAGACCATGCCGTAGTTGAGGACAGAGTAGTGGTGATGGCTCGTGTATGCTTAATGCACAGACATATTTTTCTGTACAGTGTTAGGTGTCAAATTATGTTTTAAAAGCAGAGTAACTGCTTTTCTGATTTTTACCCATTCTCCTATTCAAATAATATGAACACTCCAATAGAATGGAGCACACCACAAATCTGACAAACATTCTTAGATTTCTTTCGGGTTTTGTGGATAGAAAAACTTATCTGTGCTAGAGTGCTGGTTTTCTTAAATACCCTCAACTCAGCAGCTTAAATATTTGCCATACCTTGTAGCCCAAAGTTTGTGTTTACATACAAACCTCATTTGGCTTTGTGTTCTTTTCTTCTTTGAAGACTCTGCCTTAAAATCAGCATGTCTTGAATTGCATCTCTAATATATAGTCTGGTCAAACTTAAATTACAATTAGGAGTATTGCTTCTTACGCTTTTTGCTAAATCTTTCGATATGAGATCAGCATTTCTAATACATAGGCAGAATTACAGTTTCTAATCTGGGTAGACATTCATAAGATTCAGAACATTTAAAAATTTTGGGATGGGAAAAGAGAAATGGCATGAAAGCTAAACTGAGCAGCAAATTGCAGTAGGAACTTCAATAATGGTACTTTTATTTTTGCTCAAACTCTTGAAGTTGAGAGATGGAGACCACACCTGGAGCTTATTTCTAATGCTGTTCACAATGAATAGTGGGGGGGTTTTGTTTGTTGGGTTTTGGTTTTGTTTTTTTTTCTTCCCCTGCAGGCATTACTGAGCTTAATTTGCCCCGGTACTCCCACTAATGAATAGCAGCTCTTTTCACATTGTCAGACCGGGATCTCAGTCCTGCCCTGCTATCATCCAGCCTCCAGTGGCTCACGCCTCTCCAAGTTATGACGCCAACTTTGTACTTTCCATTCCCCTGTGCTCCCGTACAGTTTTTGAATGTGGGCTGCGGCTCCCGTGTCTGGTACTTTTTGCGGTCTTTGCACAGTGACAGCACCAGCATGTGAAGCTAAAGCCAGGAACTGCTGCTCTCTACGTGCGGCTCGATTTGAAACAAATCATGTGTTACTGTGTGTGTCATGCAGTTGGCAAGCTCTGCCTTATCCGGTGTTCCGCTCATCAGTGTCACTGATGATTGTTGTACCCTGAGCCAATATCTGGCTTGCAGCTAGACTGATATTTTGGATAGTGGATGACTTAAATAAAAGAAGGAAACCCATAACAAGATCAAAGTCTCAGTATTTGCTTCCGGCTGCTTCAGCAAAGTGACGCAGAATAATCAGCTACGTTGTCATACTAGCATTTACGCGGATTGTACCCTAGATCAGCTTGTTACTAGCTAAATCAACTTCCAAGTCCCTGTTACATCAGTATCATCTTTGATGGAAAAATCAGTGCAGTAGCTCCTAATTAAGACTGTTTATTGAGTCCTAAGTATTACTGAGGATTTAGAGGGTAAGGGGGAAGAGATGGTACTTGGGTGAGGAAGTGGAGTCTTAGAACTGTGGGTGGAAGACATCTTTTCCTTGAAGCTTTAGGGTGTCTGTAGGCACTGACCCTGCTTGCACATGCCGTGTCAGGAAGACAGCCAGATCAGAACAGGTTCTCAGCCTGTGCTGAGAAGTTTGTCTGAACCACTGGAACTCTCCTCTCCTGCAAAGTCTACCTCTTAGTATACAGCCACCTCTTACGATTTGTTAGTAAAATTATGACTAATTCCTTTTATTTAAAAAATATTATTTTTTGTTTGAAACAGAAGCATAATGCAAATCTGAAAGCATTAAAGCCAGTCAAACTAGATACTGAGGTAAGATGCCGTTGTTTTAGTAAAAAAAAAAAATTTAATTTTTTTTCTTCGTCTGAAGAATGTATTTTCAAGTCCATAAATATGGTTACCGTTTACAGGAACAGGCGAAAATTGCAAAACTGGGATTGGAATTGCATCTGCTCACATCGAGTGTGGATTCTGAGGCAGAGAAATGGGAGGATCAGGAGAATGAGATCGTGCAACATGGACAAGGCATGTCAAGTATGGCCTACTCCATGTATTTATTTACCAGGTAATTACCCTGTATGCAGCATGTTTTGGTGGGAAGAAGAGCATTAACAGTGTTTGTAAGAAATAAGACAATTTAATTTTCAAAGTATAACAATTGGGACACATTTAGAAAAGAGCTTTAATTTCTACCTTTATGCTTTATAAATTTTTGTAATTTCTAAGCTGTTTAATAATAAAACAGGGGTGGGGTGGGGTTTTAAGTGCTAAACATCTGTTTTGTTTGAAGAACAGCTATTTAGATATCTCTTGGGTATGAAAAACATTTTAAGAAGCATGTTTGTAAATACTCTTAAGTGATTTAAAGCAGAGGTATATAACTATAGATTAGAATTACTGATCTTTGCTGTACTGGAAGGTGTTCTCCTGAAACTTGCCCATGCAATGTCAGCTTTCTAAATTCTTCAAATAAGGGTTTGTGGGTTTATTATAAGAGTTGAGATTTTTCTTACCTAGTAGTCCAATAATACTCGGTATGCCAGGGACATGGGTTTCTGTCCTTGTTCAGCTGGTAACAGAACCATTGCTAACTTCCAGTAGTGCTCCAGCCACTGAGGTGTTTTACATAATACTTTGAAATGCAGTTCCTGTAGTAAGTTATTGTTGTGCATAGTATCTTCTAAAAGAGTGATATTTTATAGTTCAGTGGTGTGAATGGGAGTGAGAGAGATACTATAAACTGCAAGTAGCAGGCAAAATAACCTGCAGCCTATACATGGCATATATTCTGTTTTTATTATTTCCCACAGAGGAGAAGGACTTCTGAAAACTACTCAAGATTTATTTCATCAAGCAGAGGTAATACATTTTTAACAAAATAGGAGTTAGGCACTCCGAGTGAAGAACAAATCGGAACTTAACTCTTTGGTTCCTTACACATAAGTACAGTGTACCATGACTTGGCAACTGTAGTTTTTAAGCAGCCTAACTCTGGTACGTCCTTTCTGAAAGCTAACATTTCAGTGTTCCAGTATAGCTTCAGATAGCATTCATTAAACTGACAGATTCCAGTTAGGAGTAGGAATGGCAGACAGGCATTACAGCAAATACAGTGGGCTTCAATGCATTAGTAGTACTCTTTGTGTCACTTAGCTCAAGTCAGTAGCTTGTTATTTCAGAAGTCACTCCAAACCGCTGACTTGTTAATTATAAATGTATACAGCTATCGCAAATATTTCCTGCTTACTTTATAGTACACTATTTATTAAAACAACAAGGAGAAAAAGCCTCATCTTTCATTGCGGTTCATTTTGTTACATGTTTTCTCTCCCTTTCAGATTTTTGCTACAGAGGGCACAAAGCTTGCTTCAGCTCTTCATGCCGTTTCTCATCAGGTGATGTATGACCTCTAAGACAGCTTATGACACTAGTGACACTGCTTAAAAGCTGGTTGGGTTACCTTCTCCATTAACTTAACATCAGAACCTTTAACACAGGCTGGTTTTGTCTTCCTGCAATGCTTTTTAGGTACACGATGATGACAAACCTTTGCTGCTGTTGGAGGCTGAAAAACTGATCTCTGTGTGCAAGCAGCTCCAGATAACAGCTAAAGCTTCTGTTCAGGGTAAAAGTGCGACATTTACCAAGGTAAGGTAAAAGTTACATATATTCCTGAAAGTATGACCTAACTCGTTTTGAAATATAGTAACTTACTAATTTATATTCCTGTTAAAATATGAAACAGTTCATAACAGCTGAACTTCTTGGATTGACAGAGGACCATAAAAATTAATAAGTACAAAATTTCACACTGTTATGCAGGCATTTTTCTGCTATGCAATATGTCATTGTTGCTGTTCCTCACGTAGAAGAGGAATTTACTTCAACTTGGAAGTACATTTTAGCACTTAACACATTTTGAGAAGCTGATGTCCAAAGCACAGAGGAAGAACAGCAAGAACCGTTCCTCTTGCTGAAAATGGTTTGTCTGTTGGGACATCCCTCACTGGTAACTGTAACCCAAGCCATTTACTGCACTGTCTTGTGCCCAGAAGGGATGTTCTTCAGCACGGGTGCTACTGTGTTCTAGACTTCTCCCCACCCCCCCCACCCCCAGCAGAGAAGGGCTTCCGTGAAGTTTATCCTGACCGACCCCCCCGTTCATGCTGAGAGTTTGACAGGAGGCGAAATACGGTACCCTGGCACCCAGCACACCTGGCAGCCTGGCAGTGGATAGCTTGGGTAGTATTACTCTACAGGCTTATATGAATGTTTTCTTTAGGGAGCATGGATATCCAAGTTTTGTGTAACTGGCCCAGTGGCCACAGACATATCATTGATATTAATGTTCTAAGGAACAGTTTCCTTACTGCTAGCTTATCAACATTACAGGTTAAGAATCACTAAAATAAGTAATGGGATTTTTTTTTCCTTCCTTTTACTACAAACACTGAAATTATCATTTGGGTTTTGGATTTCACTGTAGTAAAAGAGTTTACAGAAATGTTTCCCAGGACAATGATGGTTTTGGCCTGCTCTAAAAAAAGAAAAAAAGGTGCCCATAGGCTTCCAATACTTAATATTACTTTTTACTGCTGAGAACCTTTTTCAAAGAACTTGTGTCAACATCTCCCTCAATTTACCCACTAGATAAAGAGAGGTACTGGAATTTTATTGTGCTGCAACTGAGAATTCTCAGCTGAATAATACGAGATGGAGTAATGCTGTATATAATCATACTGTAGTCCACTAGATTACAGTAGTAATGCTGTAGTCCACGAGGACTTCATTCAGAGAAATACAAACTGTAATTAAGCATACCTCACTAAGAACGGACTTCAGGGATCAAAATATTAATGAAGATAAATTTGTATTTCCACCACTGCAATAATTATTGTTATTCTGTTCTTTGATGCTTAACATAAATTTAACAAGTTCCAAACCCCAAAGACTCTGTTACTGAAATACCTGCTTGCTGCTCAGTAGGTAGAACCTACCCTAGACTGCCCAGAGTTTATTCTGATTTTATTCTTATTTGCTTTAAGTAAATATCTATACAGCTGACATAAAAGNTTGAGAAGCTGATGTGCAAAGCACAGAGGAAGAACAGCAAGAACCATTTTCAGCAAGAGGAACGGTTTGTCTGTTGGGACATCCCTCACTGGTAACTGTAACCCAAGCCATTTACTGCACTGTCTTGTGCCCAGAAGGGATGTTCTTCAGCACGGGTGCTACTGTGTTCTAGACTTCTCCCCACCCCCCCCACCCCCAGCAGAGAAGGGCTTCCGTGAAGTTTATCCTGACCGACCCCCCCGTTCATGCTGAGAGTTTGACAGGAGGCGAAATACGGTACCCTGGCACCCAGCACACCTGGCAGCCTGGCAGTGGATAGCTTGGGTAGTATTACTCTACAGGCTTATATGAATGTTTTCTTTAGGGAGCATGGATATCCAAGTTTTGTGTAACTGGCCCAGTGGCCACAGACATATCATTGATATTAATGTTCTAAGGAACAGTTTCCTTACTGCTAGCTTATCAACATTACAGGTTAAGAATCACTAAAATAAGTAATGGGATTTTTTTTTCCTTCCTTTTACTACAAACACTGAAATTATCATTTGGGTTTTGGATTTCACTGTAGTAAAAGAGTTTACAGAAATGTTTCCCAGGACAATGATGGTTTTGGCCTGCTCTAAAAAAAGAAAAAAAGGTGCCCATAGGCTTCCAATACTTAATATTACTTTTTACTGCTGAGAACCTTTTTCAAAGAACTTGTGTCAACATCTCCCTCAATTTACCCACTAGATAAAGAGAGGTACTGGAATTTTATTGTGCTGCAACTGAGAATTCTCAGCTGAATAATACGAGATGGAGTAATGCTGTATATAATCATACTGTAGTCCACTAGATTACAGTAGTAATGCTGTAGTCCACGAGGACTTCATTCAGAGAAATACAAACTGTAATTAAGCATACCTCACTAAGAACGGACTTCAGGGATCAAAATATTAATGAAGATAAATTTGTATTTCCACCACTGCAATAATTATTGTTATTCTGTTCTTTGATGCTTAACATAAATTTAACAAGTTCCAAACCCCAAAGACTCTGTTACTGAAATACCTGCTTGCTGCTCAGTAGGTAGAACCTACCTTAGACTGCCCAGAGTTTATTCTGATTTTATTCTTATTTGCTTTAAGTAAATATCTATACAGCTGACATAAAAGTTTCAGCATTGTTACCGCAATAAGTAGATCTGCAAACTTTAGTGGGGATTAGAGGTCAGGCTTTTTGAAGAACTTCAAGTGTCCCTGAGAAGCAACACGATCAATGTGAGCAAGGCCAGTTCTGTGCACCTGGACGTTGGTTTCCAATGAGCTGTGGACAAGAGGTTTCAGTTTTACAGCAGGGACTGGAACTGCCTAGACCATCCAAGCCTCTCAAAGCCAAACTGAGCACCTCAGGGCTACTGCCTGGTTTGTTTTATGCTCTCTAGCTAAACTAAATGGGAACTCCAGTCTGAGTGATCTATCACTACATAGTGGTAATAGCTTATCTAATTAATGTTTCTGGAGGGGCCCAGACTTGTGACCTGCACTGAGTGTTAGATTTGAGGCCTAAACTCAAAATGCTTTCAGATTTAGCTAACTTTTTAGTGGAACTCATATCAAGGTAAGGCTTACAGGATGCATGGCTTTCTAAATCGTACTGACAGGACATAAAACAAAAGGAAAACCATGAAGAATTATGAGTCATATTTAGATGGTAAGAGCTCCTTTCCAAGACACTTATATTACTGTTTAATATTATATTATTAGTTCCTTCTCCTGGGATGTGTGTCATTCACTTCTGCTCAAGTCTTGGGTGAACAGAAGGGATGCTGTTGCTTTACATGTACTATATAGATAAATTTTAAAAAGCTAGGCAAAACTTTTTGATTAGAAGGGATTGATGAAGGAAAAATATTACCTATTCAAGCTTGAAATAGATTATCATCTCATGTATTAAACAATTGCCTAATAAAAGTAATCAGTCGTCTTACTCTACTCTAATTGCCTTGTTTAGGTTGATGCATGCATCCTGAAAACCAGGAACGTGATGACTCTCTTATGTCAGCTTCTTCCACTTTGCTGCAAGTTACTGAGAAAGGTGAGTACTTGGTTCATCTCCAGTATTTTAAAGTTTTTTTGGGGGAGGGTTTTTGTTAGGGGTTCTTTTGTTTGGTTTTAAGAAATCTTTTTTTTCTTTTTTCTTTTTTTTTTAAATACAGAATAAAGCAGGAAATGGCTGTCTTAAACCTGCTCCACCATGGAGAGAAGACAGAATACAAACTGGTACAAATGCACATACTCCAGAAAGGAGAGCTGAGACATTTGGCATCAAGTCTTTAGAAAATCATGTAACAAACATGACATTTTTAGAGAGCAAGTAATTCTAGCACTTAGAAATGCAGGAACTCCCATTTGAAAATAACACTTGCTGAATTCTCAATATTGCTTTCATTTGTGGAAAGTGGAAAGTCAAACCAGGTTAATTTGAATTAAAACTGTTGACCTTTGTCACATCTAATAGATGTCCCATTACTTAGCAATTACAACACCAACTAGTCTAATCGTTATGTATTTTTATAATGTGAATGCCTTTCCTATGCTCACTATTGATACCGGGTTTGTAATTAATGCTTATGAATGTCTTAATGGATGTTTCAACCCAAAGATGCTGCTAATAGACATTTTATATCAAGAACCTTGTGCTGCATATGCTATATGTAACACTACTGCTGAAGTCTGTAAACTCATCTCTGGCCTATTTCAGCCTATGTATTTGATAAAGCAGAATCAGGAATATAGTCTGAAAGGCTGCGGCCTGAAGCACTGAAATGTTACCTTAGTTACGAGTTATACCTGCAATGAAGTAGTTATAGGAAAAAAACAAAAAAAAAAAAAAAACCCCTCTTTCAGTAGCTGCACCACTGAATTTCAATCTTGTTGACATGATTCATACTTCCAAAAGTCTATTTCTAAGTGATTAATACTCTTGACTCAAACCCTTTTTCTTTTACTATCTTTATTTGTAGATGGCAGCTGTTGCTTCCTTTTTTTTTTTTATTAAAACTTACTGAGCGGAATTTGAATTACATGTAGAGCCACTCAAGTATTGCGTAGACTTCACATTATACCATTTAAAATTTAAGAAAATAGATACTGATTATGACAAATTTCTGTACAAAGGGCATTACTCGACTTCAGGATGCTACGAAAATAGAACCTGGTGTGAAATACATATTTTCAAGTTTATCTGCTCTTTGTACATAGGTTTCTGTTGCATTTTTTTCAATTCACCTTTGTCAAACTCCGCACTGTACTAGTTTAGCTAAATTAAGTGATAGCTAAATCATATGGTTTTTCTGTATGTGTTGTGCTTGCACCAAGCAGAAGCAAACCTGCCTGTGGAACATAAATACTCTCCACATACCATTCCACGCTTATTTTAAAACTTGCAGTGCTAGAATTGAGAGAACAAGAGAAAGCAAATTTTAATATACAAACTATTGGAACAGTTTTATTCTTTTATGAAACAAGTGTTTAAGTTCCACTTTAAAAAACAGGCACGAGGCCTTTCAATACCATGACAGTTACAGTGCACAAAAGAAGTAGCTTGCTTAGTATCAAATGCAGATGATACCCGGACAATTAATTTCATGAAGAAGAATTAAGACGTTTCAACAAAACTTCCTCGTACTCATTTTGCGTCAGAAGTCCTTGAGTTATACTCTTGCTTTCTTCAAATTTGGGCAGAACCACTGCAATGTATCCCTCGGTTGATGGCTAAAAAGCAAGACTGAAGTTAGTAGTGAAATAAAAGTTAGAAAATAAAAAAGCAAAAAAGTTTTTCTTACCTTTTCTTGCAGAATAGCTGGATTGCTAAGAATGTTTTCATTCACTTCTATCAGACGCCCTCGTATACAACTGCAAAAGTGTTAAGTTTCAGTAAAAGTGCATGGTATGACAAGGTAAGAAGAAAAAGGGGAAAACCTTACCTATAAATGGTGTATTCCTCTCCATCTGATGAGGATATCCTGCACAGAGGGGCAAGTTCTGTTAAAAACTGAGCTCCCTGCATTTGGGGGGGAAAAAAAAAATTATATATATACACACACACACATACAATTACACAGGGCTTTTAAAAGCATTACCATCAGCAACTCAAGAAGTTTGTGAGCTTCAGAATAAAGCAAGGAAGCGTGATAGTAACAGGTCACTGCAAGTGACACAACTGTGCTTCCCTGCAGCAGGGAGTATGACAGTAACTTTGTTCTGTGCACTAATAGATAAGAAGCTTGTAAGAGCTCCCAAATTTAGTCATAGTTAAGCTTCTTGTGGAATAACGGACTTGCAGTTTGAGCAGATTAAAATCGGCAAGGAGAGGAGAAAACTGGCACGGTTGATTTTGCTAAAACCAGGTTAAACCACATAATTGAAAACCCACCATGAGCACACTGAACTAGTCCATCTGTTATCGAGGTCTGTTTGACAAAACCAGTAGTCTCCAAATCCTTGAAATTTTGGTGGGAACCATTTTTTATCTACAAATGCATGTTTAAGTCCCTCTAGCTACTCTGAAAAAAAATGACTAAAAGCAGCTGTTAGCCTTGCTTTGAGCAGCACTGGGAGCCACCAGTGCTGCAGGAGCACCACAAGACCCTGGCTGGGACAGTCAGACGGGCACCTCTTGAGAAAAGTCTGAATTCTGCAGCTGTGGAGGGAGTGTTTTAAAATAAAATGCAAAAGTAACTTGGTAAGTTTCTGTGCTTGAAAGGACAGACGGTCTCATGCACCATGAGAGATGAAAATGAAAATTAACCAAATAAAAAAGTCATACATACCCTTTTTGACTTCCCGGAGACCTTATTCTGGAGTCTGCTACAGTTGGCACTGATTTGGTAATTAATGCTTGTAATTGTTTTTCCTTTTTGAAGAAGAGGATGGGCTTCTGCTAAGGTGATGACACAGATTCTGCAACGAGAAATACAATTCTTAACACTGTAGTTGTGAGAAGCTGTGCTCTTACGTGCTCTAAGCAACTCCACAACCTTCTCTGCTTGTACTGGCAGGATTTAAAACCGATAGTACTTCCTTTGGGCTCCTAGTCTAAAAACACTAGTAAGGCTACCAGTGTTGTGAAAGCTCTTCTTAACTTTACTGCTGAACTCTAGAGGGAGTAAGAGTGGGCTCACAGAATCAAAGTAAAGCCGATAGTTTAGTGTGAGTCAGAGCGGGCACTTACCAGGCCCAGGTAGAAAGCAAGAATAGACAGGTCTGGGGGACAGCAAGGGGCTGAGTAGGGTAACCCAGAACACAATTTACCTGAGCTAATGAAGAACGGAGGACAATTGTTGGCTGTTGATCAGAGACAAATTTTAGTTTCCCACTTACAACAATGTCAGATACAGGATCAAATTGGACTCACTTTCTTCAGGGTATCTTACTTGACGTCTGCTGTACCAAACCAAATGAAAATTGCGTTCTGACCTAAAGCAACCCCCCCCACAGAAGGTGCTTTATTTTGAGACACTGGACTGGATCACCAAAGCGGTACAATTCTTAGTTAAACAGGCTTTTACATAAGCTTAGAGCTCTTCTACCTGTTGTGCCCCACATGAGCATACTTGGTTCACTTGTCTTCCGCTAGCTGCAGTGGATACTCAAGAGGATCAAGTGAAGCACAGGGTGCTTCTGTAGGAAATTGTAACACAAGGCCATGTTCCCCAAACAGCTAGAGGCCGTTAGTGGTGAGTAATTACAGAGATGAATCCTGCGGTCATCTGGGCTTTAGTTAACCTGCTGCTTGCATTTTATCCTTTTCTTGTCACGAAACTGGCAAGCTTGAGGCAAGCCCAGCTGTAGAGACTAGGACTACCTTCACCCCTGGTTTAGAACCACGCATGGAGACCCCAGAACTTGCCAATAAGTGAACAGAGACAAAGCTATCCTTCTGTTTAAGAGTTTAAAACCTGGAGCACGGACCAGAATGAACAGAACAGTAACTGTAGAGGGCACCGTGGCACAGAACCAGCTCTCCCTGCGGATGCTGCATCCATCTCCCCGCAATGTCGCATCTCCGCAAGCTCTCGCTGCGCAGCTCCCCGCAAGAGGGAGCCGGATCCCGGGGGATGCTTTCAGCGTGCCCCGGCAGCTCAAAGCCACCTCCTCTCCACCCCAGCCTCTTTCTAAGGGGAAGAGGATTTGGGGCTGACAGCTATTGGAGCTGAGACGTCGCAAAACAAAACAAAACAAAGCAACAGAATTTCGCACTGCTTAGAAATATCAAAGCCATCTACAGCCCCACATGTAATCATGATGAAATACTTTATAGAGCACTTGGCTAAGCTGCTGTAGAAACCAAGGGTCTTGATATCTCAGAATTCAAAATAGCAAAATAATCTTTGTAGACATTTGAACAAGTTTTATATTTTTATTTCCTTTCCCCCCCCCATATCAACAGGCTTTAAACTGTTGTCAATAGAAAGGTTTTTATATTAGACAACTGAGACTAATAACTACGTATCTAGTGCAAATACAAGGGTGTCCTTCCTTGTCGTTGTCATAGTTGTTATTCCCAGGGACTCGGGTTTCTGTTTCCCGAGAACAAGACCATGAACTGCATGAAACAGCCGGAGAGGCCCCAGGTCTGAAGGCTGCAGCAAGACGACGGCTCTGCCCCGCGCCAAGCGCGCCCTTCCTCCTACCCTGCCTTCTGCACAGGAGCGGGCACCCCACTGGCCACAACAAACACCTCCTCACCTTCCCTCCAAGCACCAGAACTTGGCACTGCCGATTTTTGTTAGGCTCTTTTCTTCCCCCCAGGGACTAAACACCCCAGAAACAGTCCCGATGCCACCAAGCCACCCTGCAGTCAGGCTGCGGCGGCAGGGCAGGGGCAGGGGAAGGTAAGGTGTCTTTAATATTGGAGTCCAAACCAGGTATGGCGTTGATTTATTCCAAATGACTGGAAGTGCAGCTACATCAAAGTAGAAACAATGTGTGACGTTTTATTTCCTATCTTGCATTCACTGTCTGTAGGACATGGAAGTACAATTAAAAGCAATTAAGTTGTATAGAAAAAAAGCTATTGGCTCAAACTGAGCCAATTAATTTCCTAGAAACCAAGTTAAATGGACTACTTCTAAATGTCACAGCGGAAAAGTTTTATGAAATGTTGCTCTTCTGAAGGTGACGTAAAGGGCCCTTTCAGCAGGAGAGGGTGCAGACGCAAGGGCAGCACTACACACACTGAAGGGTCTGTTTAAAAATCGACTGAACAATATCGGGGAAGGGCTTTAAGCTCCTCTGTTCTTACGGAGGTAGTAATTAAAGAAGGATTTTCTTCCAGAAAAATCCAGTCTCGCCTAGCACTTCCCACCTGTCCCACTCCAGGCGTTTCAGCAGGAGCGGTGCCCGTCGGTTCAACGCCCCAGCTACGAGCGAGCCGCAGCAATGGCTGCTCCTCTCCAGGCCCAAGGGAAAGGGGCGCCGGGGGGGCTGGGGGCTGCTCGGCCTCAACCCGCCCG
>VXBL01004483.1:14874-38103 GCA_013400195.1 Aramus guarauna
CGGAGGCGGCCCGGGCCCCTGCGTGCCCCCGACCCTTCCCGGTGCCGCCCCGCGGGGCAGCAATGCCGGTACGAGGTATCACTAAATGTACCGAAATACAGTTTTACGTTTTTCCTTTTTTCCTGAGAAGGGAAATGAAAGATGTAAGGGACAAAAAACTACATCCGTGAGAAAAGCACTCAAAAACCAGCATTTGGGGCAGTGGTTTATTTTCTCTAGCACACAGCAATACAGTAATAGCTACAGCGATTATAGGCACCAAAAAAAGCCTTTGTAAATAACACATTTCATGAAAACATACTTTTGTTTCCTGCTTGTGACATAACGACCCAGCTTTTCCACAGAAAAACTGCACTGTGAATTACATTTCAGCCTTGACTGTACTGTAAACAAATTAATTCGGCAGTTCCCATCACCACCATTTGGCCACAAAGGAGCCCAGAAACCTGAACCCCAGGGGCCGGGCCGGTGAGAACTTGCACACCTCAGTTTTGACACAGTAAGTTCACATGACCCCTTTTCTGTACAGATACGGGCCAGAACCATAAGAACATATTACAAAGAACATGACTTTGATTCCAGTATCGTTTGCCTACTCTGTTTTACCTGTACAGGCACTAAATAAGGCTGGTGTAACAGCATAGAAAATTAAGGTCTGTACCATGATTAAGGTACAGATAAACAGAAGTGTGTCTGTTTTGTGTATCAGCTGGAACAGCCAGGCACATTATAAACTGCTGCTGAAAAATACATGCATAGAAACAAAGGGCTGCGTAGAGGCTCTACCCCATCAGTTTCCCAAACCTGGAGTATATTCAAGGCGAGTACACTGCAACAGATGCACGTTCTACTTTATAAGGTTGGCCAAAAAAACCCCAAACACAACAACAACAAAAACAACCCCAAAACAAAACCCAAAAAACCAACAAAAAGGCCAACCTGTAGCCATCTTGCTGGTACAAACCTACAGCAGGTTTCATTCTCTGGCCCTCTCAGTGACTAGTTTGGACAGCTGTCTGCCACAGACATCTCTCCATCAAAGATTTAAGAGCAGCGCTGGCTGGGGGGGATATGCTTACGGCTAGCTTACTGAGCCATTTCTGCCCACAAGCTCTAAAGGCAATTTATTTTTCACTGTTACATCAGCATTGTGTTTTGATATGCAGGTATTTTAATGTCAGTTGGTTCCATCAAAAGCCAGCCAAGAACTGACTGAAACTTGATTTACCTCCATCATTTAGTCATTGATCTTAAAAATCCACGTGGGCAAGAGAAGCCCAGCTGAACGAGCAGCTCTGAAGGTTGTAGGCTAGCAGAAACCACTAGTAAAAAATTCAAAGTGAACTGAACTGGGACCCATCCAAAGCCTGAAATCCCTCACGACCAAAGAGATTTCTGGAAGGGCTGAGGGTGGGGGGCAGAAGGCGCAAGAGCCATGGGCTAAAGCCGAATTTACAGCAGTTTACCAGACCACTGCTAAGCAGAGCTGCGATGAGGTTTGCAGGGAAGGGGAGTGAAGCCATATGGAGGGTTTTTGCCCAGGACTGCACCTTGCTCCAGAGGAGCAGTACAGGAGCACAGACTGAGGCACATTGGCTCCAGGGGCGACCAGCACCATTCCCCCCAGCAAAGATGAGACTCATTTAGCCTGGATGGGTTATCTTCTGAAGGGCAGCACACCGAACCGTAACAGAGGGACTGCAGGAAGAGACTTCCAGAGGAAAAGCAGTCTCATTTTGAGATCTGGAATGAGGTGGAACTGCCAAGATGGGAGGTCAGTACAGGAAAATGCAGTAGTCAAGGCATGAAAAAGTCAGTTTTGACAGGTTGTGTTGGGGTGGGCTTGAACTTTTTGTTTTTCTAAAGCAAGCAATGACATGCACACACCAGCAACTTCACAGCTTCTGATGAGCCAAAGATTCTGGTATTCAAGCAAAGGAAAGATGAAGATCAGCAGCTGGGTTTCAGCCATAGTTTTGGCTACGAAGTCAGGAAACAGTCATAGCACTGGTAAGGGCAGAGTGCCACAAGAATTAAGATAATTTGGAAAAAAAAAGTTACTGTTAAGAAACAGTTCAAATGAACTAACATTTTAAAAGCATGGAAGACACAGAAGCAATGGGTAGATATTTTTCATCATCCTCACAGACACTACCAATTCAAGCTTGGGAATGTTAGAATACAACTGCTCTAAGAAAAAGAGCACAGGATGGGTGATCAAGGAGATGCTATGAGAACGCAGCATATGGCTGTTGTACCATGACACGACTCTTATGCACCTCAATTGAACTCCTCTGGCAGCCTACATCTGCCCTTCGTTCAGAGGTGTGCTTCTAATAAAAGCCCAGAGGTTTAATCAAATTTTAATAGCGTAGAGTAAAAGAAACACAAAATATAAAGTGCTCGATGAAAGGAAGGAACGTACCTACCAATATTTTGTCAGTGTTCTCGTTAGAGATGCAAGCCCAGCACCAGAGTAGTTCCTAGTGATGGAAAGTAAGTCAGGGAGAGGAGAATGAGTGCTCCCAAGAGAAGGCTGTTCTCCAAACAACTGCTGAGCAAAGAGAGACAGGTTCATACACGCGCAGATCTAGGGGAGCTGGTAAGACCCCAGCACAGGATGCATTAGCAGAGCTGGAGGTACACCTCTCTACACTCTGACTTCAAAGGAGGCAAGGAACAGGATTTCATCACTGTGGGACAAAGATCAAATCTCAGTTGACCTGAGGAAAGACTGAAGGAGGAAGAAAAGCTAATATTCCACTGGCTGCAGAAACTCCTGTGATCTCCATTTCTTAACTGGTAAAAAAACCCCAAGCCTAGACAGAAACCTCTCAATTAATTCCAAACATCTATTCCTGAGGTGATAAAACGAAAGCCAAAACTACTGTATGACAGACCAACATAGGCCAGACTGTTTTAAACTGTCAGACATGGTATTATCAAACACTTCCTCTTTGTTCAAGCTTTTTATTCAGCTGATGATTTGAAGCAGTGGTATAGTTGAATCAGAAATAAGTTCTAATTGGTTTATTTCTGGGACTTTTAAAGCTCAAGTAGCATAACTCTGTTATTTATTATATAGAAATTCTCTAACGTTCACTTTTCCTGGAAATGCAGAATTATTTATTTTTGCCATTTTCTTTTTCATCCTTCTCCTTCCTTCAGTTGCTTTCAGGGTGGTTAAAATATTAAGACTGTAAGCTCAAACTACATACTTCCATATAGACTTATAATTAACCCCTAATATGCTGCTTCCCTACACATGCTGTCAAAGAAATTTCGCTATTTTGGATTCCTCAGCTGTAGTTGTTGCAAAGAAAGTAACTGTTTATCGTGTGCAACCACACTGAACTAGAAGTAGTCAGCTCTCCTACCCTGTTCATTTCCCTAAGTAAATCAATACTTAAAGCTGTTGTACTAAGTGACTTTTTGTTGCAGGCTGTAGCACTCCTCCCTTTGATATCAAACACACTTTAATACACCTTTGCCATTTCAGGCAGCATAAGTGGGCTACAGCACTACTTTTAAGTCTTTTTGATGGAACTCACATATACTGGAGCTAGAGCACTGCTTTTACAATTTCATAGCTATACTTCTGCTGCCGATTTGAGAAATCGGTGAAGAGAAGCTTGCATCAGAAGGGATGAAACGGGTAAAACATTTGGTGCAAACACTTAAAACAGGATTTCACAAGCATTTGGAGCAGAAACCAACTGGAGTAAGACACCAAGAATCCACAAGCTATTGAGAGAAAAACCACCACAAAAAAGGATGGAGTGGACTCATCTGCCACTCCATGTAAACCAGGTGGATACAGAAGAGATGAGTTTCTACCAATATAAACACATGCTACACCCATTACATGTCTGTCTTGTTTTACACTGCTCACTGTGCTTTGTATCCACTGATTTTGATCGTACTAAAATAAAAACCACTGTCATTTTATTTCTTTAAACCAACAAAACCATTGAAGTAAAAAAAAAAAACCCCTCTGTTACATATAATCACATACAGTAAATAAATTTACTAAAAAACCCCATAACCCCCCAGGCAATACTCCTTTAATAGATTTGGCACTTACACCGTATTTTACTAAGTACAGCTTTCCACAGTACCGTATGCAATGCTAAATCCTAAGTGAAAAAACCTTGCAGTGTTCATTTCTATCAAGGGGAGAAGGGAAGGAGGGACACAACAACAAAGCAGCACACCAATAAAAATACCTAGTTTATACCAAATGTACCTCTCCATTAGGGAATTTAATAGAGAAAACCTACCACTTATAATTTAACACCAAGCTTTCTTCCCGGCAACCAGGATTACAGGTTTATGCTGAATACAATCTTATGTTCGAATACAGAGATGAGCAGCATTATCCCAAACCCCAACAGAATGCCAGCGTTCTGTAACAGGAAGTATCCCCAGCGGCTACATCCATGATCGCTGGCGTCATTGTGGAGCATTTCAGGCACCTGAACAAACAACAAAGTGTTAAATGCCTTCAAAATAAACAGTTACTTGAAACCCAGTTCTTCAATCATGAGGCATCAGAGTCTTACTCCTTCCTGTTGACTGCATTAATACTGCTCGTCAAATTAGGTGTCACTCAACACGAACAACATCACCAGAGTCTACTTTCATATTTAGAGACAGAATCTGTAGTGTTCTAATTACTGTTTTCATGATAATTATGCTGATGTCTTAATCATATCCTGAGTAAATGGCTGGCTTATTTACCAAGTGATTTAATCAAGTCACACAAGAATTTTGTTCTTAAGACACTTAAGCTTTCATGAATATCCACCAAATACTTTACACTTCTGTACAAACATACTTCTGAGGTACAGTATAGGTTTTAATACAATTCTGTCTTCATCCCAAGAAGCAGTAATGACTTAATGTAAAAGCCAAAGCACATTTGGTGATGCTGATATTGCACAACTTGTGGTCTTACTGGCTAGCTGCTATGCTAACTGCTGTCAGAAGCAAATTTGTTCCTCTACTTTTGCCAGCAACTGCCTCGGTTTAACAACTAAGGGAGAAATAATCTCTGTTCCTACAGTAATCTAAATAAAAGCAATCTTCCACCTGAACATTTAACTGAGCACTTGTACTGTGTACTCATCAGCACCTTCAAGCACCGAAAAAGTTAATTGAGGGAGAAAAGATGGAAGAATTTCTTTCAGATCAAAATACAATTAGCATTAATTCTTAAACTAATCTATATAAATTCAAGCAGGTCTAGCTACTTACCATATCCACAAGAGCCACATACATGAACAAGCCAGCCGTAAGTGCAAATATCCACATTGAAACATTATCTGCATAATGACCGATAAGAATCCCGGTTGCCATTCCCAGATAGGCCAGCATAGCTGACAGAGCATTATAGAGCACAGCTTGCTTGACAGTCATACCGGCTTTTAGAAGTACAGCAAAATCTCCTACAACAGGGAAAAAACACAGAAGTTTTCATCCTCAGGTAACTACTGCAGTACTCGTGAGTTCTCCTCTTACAAGATTACAAACCTATTTTTATACTGTCATCCGTCTTATTTTTTTCCCCCTCATAAAATCAGAAGTCATGGAGGGACAGAAAATGAAAAAGCACACATGAAGAACAACACAGTAGCAAACACTGTAAGTTTACAGCCTTAAAGTCTTAGGATTTTTAGAAGCAGCAACTTTTAGTGTAGTTTGTATTTTAACCAACACTGTAAAATACTGCAGTACCTGATACGCATGAGCATTCTAAAGAAGCTTCTAAAATAAAATATTCCCACTTAATTGCATAAAGCAATGGTGATTATTCCATTTATTATCCTGTAACTGCTCTTTGTACTTTAAGTCTTTGGAAATAATTGATCAATATCTGTAGATGATCCTTAACACCTTATTTTTACTTGACAATAAGACTGCCAGCCAGAAATGGGTTTTCCATAATCCAGAACATATTTTTTGTTGTTGTAGCTTAGATAAGTTAGATCTAAAACAAGTGAAATATAAGCTTATTATTTGGAAATAAAATGGATTCTATATAAAAATGTAAGTTATCTCCAGTTAAAGTAAACAAAAGCAATCTTCAAAGCTGAGTTGAGCAATTTGTTACAACAGCTTTTCCCACAGGATATTGCAATTGAGATGAACTGGTATGTTATAAACATTGGTTAGCATTAACAAAAGAATGATCAAATTTTATCTCCAGCCAACTTCAGCTAGTCCCATTTGTTTCAGTATTCCTATGCCACTTCTGTCCTTGTTAAAGAAGGTTTTTCTATCAAGTTTTCTGTGCTGATTAAAGCAGCATGATTTAAATTTTTGAAGATTTTTTTTCTTGCTTCCAAAACTAACAGAACATTTGAATCAAATTATCACATTCGTAACACGAATTTATTTTGTATATTTGTACTAACAATATTTAGTATATGTAATTAATACAAGTTCCATGATTCCTGTGGAATTTATATTAAGATGAACAAAACTCAATTCCTCTTATGTCATAAAACCAGGTATATTTTCTCCACAGTAATGTATTTCTGTGTAACATTATTGTACAAATACATCAAACCATTTAACAAATAGTTTGATGTATACACATAGTGGTTTACAAGCTCCAGTAAACGAAATCCAACATTCTACCTTCGAGGGAATTAAACCTTAAAGTGCAAGCAAACTGTTCCTTCCTCATTCTGTATACCAGGTATGATTGTAGCCAGGACAGCTAAGAAATACCAGTTGCACATTCAAAATGATTTGGCAATTGGAAAGATCAGCTTCGTTCGAGTGAAACTAAGCAGCTACGTCCTGTTCTCATGAGCTGCCCTGCAAAAGGGCCAAATACTAAACTTAAAACCTAAGACATGCATTCCCATGAGAAGTTTCAGCAATGAATTTAAAATCACTTGAGCTTGAAAGACAAGCTATTTCTAGGTAAGATTTTTAAGTAGTTATGAGTTTGATTTAGAGCTACAGCAGTTCTTTGCAAGACTTAATGAAAAAGCAGCAAATATTACGTGGAAAGGAGTTCAACTAATTGTGACCTTCCTTTTAACAGCACAAACACAAGAATAAAATTTAAGAGATGTGAGAAAAGCAAATTTTGGCATGCATTCTCCTGCAGTTCACCAGTTATGTTGCTAAGGAGAATAAAAACTACAATTGAACTATAGAGAACAAGTTGTAAGTGACTGCTAGAGACACAGTTTTAAACAAAGCAGCTGAAATATTTAGAATGTTTAAAGAAAGATTAATTAATAAAAGTCTTTAAATAAGTTTAGAGTATTCTTGAGTAGACAATCTGACATAGATCAAGTTTTCTGATCAAATTTTATTGAGCCACAGAATAAAATAATTTACAATTCTCCAAAGCATACCTGTAAGTACCTATACAGGCAGCATATCCAAATATTGGGGTCTTACCTAGCTCATGAGGTAATTCATGGCAAAATACAGCCACAGAAGTGCTTAAACCACTAGATAATCCTTCAGTAAAGGCTGCTCCTATGAAGAGATGGAAAAAAACCACATTACTGCATATTCACACATAAAGTGCAGAAGCATTGTTGCATAGGATTGTATCAGATTAGTTTCACTCAAATTTTTCTTATAATTGTGGAAGCATTTAAACTTTAACCAAACAGTTGGTTATGATTCATAAATTTCATGATCAGAAGCAACACAGAATCCTCTAATTAGTTTAAGCAAAGCAAATTTCAGTATCTTATTTTTGAATTAAGCCCAATATCCTTCAACAACACAACCCTCCCAAAAAACCCGCAATTAACAAAATACTGTCAGAAAAGACACTTTTTTTTAAGGATACAAAGGGAAGAAGGCAACTCAACTGCCTCTGGGAATCAGACACTGGAAAAAGGGAAGCCAATCCAACAATAAGAGAGGCTACATAGTCATGTGAAAACATTAGTGGAAGATTGTGAATTATCATACTTGAAGTGGAGGGGAAAAAAAACAAAAAACAAAATCCCCTTAAACTAGTCCAACAGTCCTCATCTTTCCTGTTTTCTCCACACTCCTGTTGCTTGCTATTTTTCTTATTTGACAGCAGCTTAGGAGGAAGCAGCACGCAGCAGGGCTAAAGAGCTGAACTGCAGCTCACACACAGTGTGGGAGGTCCCCAGCTGTACAGAGAGACTCACCGAGGGGCGCAGCAGAACCACGTCCAGCTTCCTCTTCAGCTGCTACCAGGGGCATGCCAGCAAACAAGGCGATGCCAATAAGCAAAGGGGCACGAGGCTGTGTCGCAGTAGTGGGCACGCAAGAGATCCAGGAGTACTGCTCACAGAGGAAGAGCTACAATGGCTATGAGACCACAGGAGACAATCCCTTCTCTGCTGGGGTCACCGTCCCCAGTACTCCAGCAGTCTCTACCCAGATGTAACTCCCAAGGGTGGACACTGCTAGCCAGGTCTTCATCTGCAAGAAGTGACGGATGCTCCTCCCTGCATAACAGCAACCTTACCTCTGGGGTGCATGCCGTAATACCCCGTGAAGGGGATGCAGAAGTAGTGAGCAGGCATCTTTGGATGAGCGATAACATACAGGTGATTGAGAGGGTCTTCAGAAGAGGTTCTACGGAGGCAAGCCTCTTCAGACTAAAGAGGAAAGCCGGACCAAAGCAGTGCTGGAACAGGAAATATGAACTCCCAGATGGGTAAAATTTGAAAACAGTGAAGCCTGGCAACAGGATGAACCCTCCATCCCCACTCACAGCTGCTAATCTAAAGAACACGGTCATGACCCTGGCAGCAATGTGAGGATAAATGAGTTCTGCCCAGCCCAGAACATTCATTCAGCACATCAGATTAGGGCCAGCAACACAAAAAGAAAGGATAGTGACAATGACAGGCAACTCCCTCCCATGCAGGACAGAGAGCAGAGACAGATCTGCCCACCAGAGCTACTGCCCAGGGAAGTCCATTGCTTGCCCAGATCCTGCCTTGATGATGCTATGGAGACACCACCAAAGCTCATTTAGCCTGTCATGGATAGATACAGACTGCCTAGAAAAGACAGAATACAAGTCACTTTTTTTTCCTATCTACATAAAAGAGTTCCTTGACTGCACAGGGCTCCAGAATAAAACTACGTATGAATGCAGATCCTTGTGCCTATTGAGTCCCTTGGTCAAGATCAGAGTAACACCAAGAATATGGTTACAAATCACCCAACCAAAAAAAGGTGGTGGATAAAGCTACCTGTGAACAACCACGCAAGACATCATCATTCATATGAGAGTTTTCAGCTGAGAAGGTAACAGCACTGGGTACACAATCCAGGATGTTCCTTAATTGTGTTGGTGATGGTTTCCTGATACAAATAATAGAAGAGCCAGCCAGGATTAGAGTTCTACTTGACCCGCTGCTCACAAACAAGGAAGAGCTGATGGCAAATACAGCAAAAAATGGCATCTTGAGCTCCAGCGAGCACGAGGTAACCGAGTTCAGGATACAGAAAGGAGGCTGGAAAAGGAAGAAGCAAAATTAGGACTCCAGGTTTTAATGAAGCAGACTTTGATTTAATTAAGGAATTGCAGGGCAGAAGACCGGGGGAATCAGTCAAAGGGGAAAAAGTGCCCAGGGGGGTGGCTGATTTATAAAGCATGCTTAACAGAGTGCAGCAATGAACTACTCTGTGCAGGAACACCACGACTTCCAACAGAAGACGCACCCGCTAAGAAGTGTATCTTAATGAATTAACACTCAAAAAGGAATCACACAAGAAATAGAAACAAAAATTGGCAACAAAGAAGATAAAAGCAGTGGAACAAAAAGGAGTAAGACCAAAGCTCAGCTGGAGCTAAGACTAAAAAAGACACCAAGGATAACAAAGAACAGTTCTACAGGAATGCTAGCTGAAAAACAAAGTTCAGGAAAAAAATGTTTCTGGTGATGGATGGGGAAGGCAACCAAGCAGTAGATATAAAGAGGCTAAAGCACCAGCACCACTTTCATAGACAAAGCCAGATCCCAGCACCATTCCAGAAAAAAATGGACAGTGACAGGCAGAGAAGCAACAGTTTAGATATACTTAGGAAAAAAATGGAAACTCTCAGCTGCATCTGAGGATGGCACTCACCCAAGGGTGCTGACAGTTCACTGATGTGACTGCAAGGCTACAGGCTATCATCTATGGAAAATAGATGGTAGAAAATAGATGGTATTGGGGAAATAACTGGCTATAGAGATGGCAACAGCAGTGAATATAACAGAATTGACTTCAGTAGTATTTCTGACACTATATCCTACAGCAGTCTCACCTGGGAGCAAAGGAAATATGGGCTTGACAGTTAGATGATTGCACACTGGCTGGACTGTTGGGCTAACAGGGCTGGGCTTGATGACTGGCTAGGTACAAGCAGAGTTCACCAGAACAAATACTGTGACCCATTTTCTTCAGTATCTTCACTGGCCTCAAGTTGCGCCACAGGAGGTTTAGACCGGATATTAGGAAAAACCTCTTCACTGAAAGGGTTGTCAAGCACTGGAACAGGTTGCCTGGGGAAGTGGTGGAGTCACTATCCCTGGAGGTATTTAAGACACATATAGATGTGGCACCTAAGGACATGGTTTAGTGGTGGACTTGGCAGTGTTAGGTTAATGGTTGGACTCAATCTTAAAGGTCCTTTCCAACCTAAATGATTCTGTGATCTGGATGAAGCAGACCACATCACTAGCAAATTTGCAGGTGACACTGATTTGAGGGGCGGGGGGAAGTAAGGGCTGAATTGACACATCAAGCACTAGAGCTTTAGATGAGAAAGACCATGGTAAACTTGAAGACTAGGCAAACAGAAATCTTAAGTTCAAAGAGGAAAAGTGAGAAGTTCCGTGCATGGGGCAGAATAACCTCATGCATTATTACAAGGTAGAAACTGACTGGTTGAAATAGAAGCCTTCCCAAAAACGACGTGAGGATTATGATGGAGAAGTTGAATATGAGCCAACAGTGTGCTCTCATTGCAAGTACAGTGAAACACAAACTGTGTAGTCTTAGTCTCCTGGCCTTGCTTCTCCTAAATTCTTAATCCCCCTCTGCTCAGCACTGGTGAGGCTGTTCCTGGGATTCCCTGTCCACTTTGGAGTGTGCCAGTTCAAGATGGATATGAATACTGTCCAGAGGTCAACAAGATGATCAGAGGTCTACAGCATAAGGCTTAAAAGCTTGAGGAAGCTAGATGTACTTAACCTCCTTCTCCATCAGACTAAGGGGTGGTCTAACGGTGGCTTATAAGTACCTTCACTGCAGTCACAAATATGAAGGAGCCTAACTCTTCAAAGTAGTGACATTTGATGCAACAGGGGGAGAGGCTGCAAATCACAACTTAGGAGCTTTGGACTGGACATAAATAAAACTTACTTTATTAAGAGAGAGTAGTGCAACACTAGAAAAGCTCAGTCACAGACATCATGGAATCTCCCCATCCACGGAGGTTTTCCAGGCTTGGCTATGCAAAGCCATAACTGATCTGATCTAGTTTTCCCAAGAGCCATTTTAAGCAGAGGGTTCAACTAGATGACCTCTAGAAGTCACCCATTTCCATGACTCTATTTGTGAAGTCCAATTCGGTGTGCAAGACAAAAGCTATTTTGACTTGAGCCCTCAGCAGGGATGTTTTCCACTGCACTCCAACACATTCAGTGATAGGAGTCTACACAGTAATTAACAGGTAAGTGACAGGAGTTACTGCTACTTGACTAGCAAGAGAGGTTATGAGTGAACACTACCCATGTTTTCCACATATCAGTCTGTTTCCCCCACCTCCAAACATTGCTTTGTAGTTTTGGAGTCAAATTTTGAGAGACAGACAGGAGAGCTACAGTACTCTCCTACTAAGACAAGAGAATTCATCAGCATTCAATCAGGCTTCAGTTTCTGAAGAGACTACATAAGCAGAGGAAGGCAGAAGGTAATTACATTTTCCCATGCCCGCAATCCTCAACAATCTACAAGTTCCCCTATATTACTGTCTCTGTACAATGTTTTCCAAGTCTTACCACTCATTAGAAGAAAACTAAAAATACAAGAATCCAGCTTAATCACACATGGTAAGTCTAATTTTGGGACCACAAAGGCAAGCCAAACAAAACCTGACTGCTTTGCAAAGTACCTAAGTGGCTGATATGGCTGTGTGCTGTACAGATACATAGCAACCACAGTACAGACTTAAATAACAGGAATATCTATTTTTAGCTTTCACTGCTAAAAAGATGTCTTGAAACAGGAACAAATGGAAAGCTACATTAATATATCTGGTATTATCCCCTCTCAAGAAGTTGATTTGATAGTGTCATGGTATCTTAAAATAAACTTTTAAGACATCACTCTTCTCAAAAAAGAGCTAAAGAAAAAATACATACGCAAGATTATAGTAAAAATAGCGTTCTGCATTTTAGTTAGTTGAAGCTACGCAGAAAAGTTCAAATCACAGAATATCATTTTGTGCAAATTAGTCAGATGCAACTGTTCCATTACTTTAATAGAAAAATAAGCACTTTTAAATTTTATTCCTACATAATTAGCACAACAGATTTGAGGAAAAAAGTAACTAATGGGAGTTATGAATAACGAATCACTTGAACTACAGTGAAAGGTTACTCTGGCTAAAGCCATCTTCACAGAAACATTCACATCTTCATTTAAACACAGGTAAAATACTATACAAGTAGTATTGGCATTTTCTCATCATCATCAAATCAATGGTTTTCCATGATACTTTTAGCACATCCAGAACTGAAGGAAACCCACATTTCCATTAGCCTGAACAAGCTACACAGCAGGATTTCTAAAAGCTATTGCTCTCACTTGTTCACCAAGCCTTTATTAACCTTCCTCATACTTTTCCCTTCATAACTACAAAGTCATAGCTCCTTCCCAAATCTCCCTAATGCTAAGAGGCAATTGATTCTGCATGTCATTTGTATGCATATCCTCCTTCTCCTACCACATTTTCACTACTGATCTGCTCAGAAATTTACATTCCATGCTTCAACTTTCATCAAAAATGAGATTAAAATCAGAAGGTCTCTTCTCACATTATACTTTGAATTGACTGAATCTGAACAACTGCAAATACTGCTGTAAGAAAATAGTTATTATTGGGTTTTCGCCACAAACAAGAATGAACTTGTTTCTACAATAAAATTTGCGGAAAGACTGATACTGCTGAACTGACCCCAGTATGCTATACAAGGTAGAAATGAATCCAGTACCTGTAAAGATTAGTCTTAAATACTATAGTCAAGATTATGAAAGCCTAGCATAAGAACTGAGGATTACTAATTTGACTTCACTTTCTATAACTTACTGTAACCTTTTAAATTTAGAATACCTGGAGTCTAGCTCTCCTTGTAGAAAAAGTGAGGGAGTTCCCAAACCTAACCTCCCAGCCAGCAGTCCAAAATATAATATTTAATCTGTCATTTTTGTGATAAAGAAATATTTTCACTGAAACATTGTCAAAAAAGACTGAAAAACTACAACGTGTAAGGAAAAAAGACAGATGTGAACAAAAAAAGGAAAAGATAAGCATTCTGACTACATGTAACATAACGGTTTATACCGGTTTAAATAAAAAACAAAGGAATATTGCACTCAACCTTAAGAACAAGATTTTGAGTAGACTATGACTGGTGTTTAAGAATATTTTTTTTTAAATACTTTTCCAAGAAGAGAGACTGAGCACAGCACACTGAGCATCTGAAGGAATCTACTTATGCTACACACTCCTTTGATATACACTCTTAATCCACAAATCTGCATAAAAGCAACATATAGTGACTTTAGTGGTATCTTCTCCATGAATCATATTTCTGACAGGTAATAGCTGATTAATATCTTATTAATTAATACCCTACTCACACATTCCTAGGATGCCAAAACCAGCAGAGACCTTCTCTGGAAGGTTAGTACAAGCACAAGGAAGAACTGCAATGCTCCTCTTTAGTGGATTGTAAGATCTGAGAATGTGAATGTGATGGGACTACTATGCGAAAGCATAAAGAGCACCTTAGAGAAGACACTGCCTCGGACCAAATTCATTTTACAGTAAAAATAAATGCATGCCTACTTCCCACAGCACAAAAATCACACATATATATTGCCTAAGCCATGTAGGTAATCTTCAGGCTAAAGCAGATTGAGAGCAGGGTCCCATCTCCCTGTTCACCAGTCCTCTGGGGAAACTCATACATGATGCGTATAACCAGGGCCCAGTATAGGCAAAGCCGATGTGCAAAGTATAGAACCTGACCATGCTGCGTAACAAGTGAAGATGGAAGAGAAAAAGAAATAAAGAAGCCAATGATACTAGTGGCCTGATTGAAGTGGAAAAAACAGTTAGTTTATATGTGACCAAAAAGACAAGCTTACCTTAAATTAAAAAAAAAAAAATTTTAGAAAAAATAATTTAAATACAAAGTCAGTTCTAAGTCCTAAATACTGCTTAATCAGCCTAGCTTTAGTTTTGAAAATTGTTAGCTTTAACTTTGTTAAAAGTAGGAAAATAAGCAAAGTTTATAGATTTCCTAAAGAAACATAGCTGTAAGCACATAACTTCTGTTTTATTTGTCACTGATCTCCAGGTTGTTAAACTGGAAATTTTTCTCATTCATTCAGAGCTGCTATTAGATAAAAGTTTAGGCTTCAGAGATCCACCATTAATTACCTATGTTCCTAATAAAGAGTTAAGTGAGGTAAGAGATAGACATAAGTGAAAGGAAGAAGACTTTGCTGTCCTTGCATATAAAAAGCTGCAGTATCCAAGCTAATACTTACCAATTGCTAGGCCATCGCTAAAATTGTGTAGTCCATCTCCCATAATCACCATCCATGCCAGGGTTGCTATCCCCGCATCCTTCAGTTCTTCACGCGAATAGCGCTGACTGTGACTGTGGGGATGATGGTTCTGATGATGATGGTGGTGCAGAATATGATGGTAGTCATGGTGATGATGACTAAGATGATCTGTCTGTCCTAGAGTATCATGTAAGTGAGAATGACATTTGTTTCTACAGCCCCTGGATACGTATTCATTGTCAATCTCCTCTTGACGAGAATGAGCTATCATCACTTCTTCTTCTTCTTGTACAATTGGCTGCTGAGAAATGAAGGGTGATGGCTCTTGAGAGTCTGTCCCTAGATAGCCCTCAGGCCCTGTTACAAAAACCCAGAATATAATATTATACATTTCTAAAATCACTTAGGAAGCAAAGATACAATAAACAAGTTGAACAAATGACACAGTAAAAAAAGAAACTAGTAAGTCTAGAAGTTGAGACTGATACCCCAGCTTCTTGTAACACAACCTTTTTTTCCCAAGGGTTTCCACAACTTATTTTTCTTTAATCAGATTTCTGAGATAATTCTCAATAGTTCAAAATAAGAAAAAACCTTCTAGTTTCTGTCCCCTTCTACTGAAGCAGCCCCTATGTAACGGCCAAAAATGCCTCCTAAAAGGTAAAAAAGCTTTTAATTTCAGACCCAGTGCAATTTAAAGACAACAGCGTAAGACTATGTCCCAGTTTGGCAGCATGAAGGCGATTAGTTCAATTGCTTCAGAAAGATGAAGTGTCTGGAAAGCATATGCCATTTATTCGTCTCAGGAATGAAGTATAAGAATGTAGAAGAGGGTTACAGTATAGATAATTTTGGAGACTCCTGTATTTCATATAAATTCAGCTTAAGTTTTAAGTTTGAGCATCTGAAAAATAAACACTCAGAAATAAAGTCATCAACACAGACCATGAAACATCCTCATATACTAAGGTTAGTTATTTTAACTAACTGCTAAAATTTGTTAAGTTCTTTCCCTGTAATTAAGTGAACAAATACATTTTTTCCTGCATTACCAACAACTCTTTTATTAGTTATAAAATGAGTCTGAAAACCTGAACACCTCTTTTAGCTACAAGAGCTAACAAGTTTTGGCTTACTGCATTATCTTGGGGAGACATGATCATTTGCACTCCAAATACTTCAACTAACCTCTAAAATTTCAGATTTTCAACCTTATAAATAAATATTCAAACTAACAAAAACCAGACTTAAGATATACAGAAATGTAAACAATGGATCACGCATATAACATTCAACAGTCTAAAACGAAGCGCAGAAGCCAGAAGGTACAGCTGTATTTGCAACAGGCATAGCCAGAAAAGCTTCACAGAACGACTTCAACTTCTGCTGTTAAATTTAGAACAAAAAGGCTTAAAGTTTCAAAACTGTGAATTCACTACTTCCAACCTATCGATCATTTTTCAAGGAAAGCAGCAAATAGAGTAGTTCTCTACATATCAATGTACAGGCAGGTTTTGTTTTGAGAATTCAAGTAGGTAGTGATCCAACCTACAGCAAAAAGCAGTTCTATGAACTACCATCAATCAGGTTTTTTTTTCAACAGCACTGCCACAAAATAACAACTGTGGAATAGCACTGAGACTTACGATCATCTGCATCTAACTTTTCTTCGTTCGCTGAAAACTTCTTACTTTCTCCATCATCTTCATTTTTTTTCTTATTCCAAAAAAAATAAATACTGTGGTTATGAATATTTTACTTATTTTTCAGGATATACATGAACAATGTTATATTCACAACATTTATGCTGCCTGTACAGAAAGAGGACAACATGGAAGTCGTATAAAGACCATGGAAGAGGAACACTAGAAATTCAGCTAAGTATAGTAAGATGACAAAAGGTTCCTCAGGCTCCATAGAAGAAAAAAAAAAAAGAAAAAAACAAACCCAAACCCACATACATAAATACCCCACATTTTTGCATGAAGAATAAGCAGAGGAGTTCATCTGAGATGCAACACACATGAAAATGCTGAGTAACAATTATTCCACTAATTCTTTTTCATTGTAATGTCAGTATAATGCTTTTTTTTTTAGTGTAGTGAAGGAAAACTAAGTAAAATCTCCAATCATTGCTCACCAACGTCTGTATCACAACAATTTACGATCAGTAACTCAGCGTCTAGAAGGGCATAATTAGTCTAACAGGAAATCTACTCCCAGTGGCTGAGAGAAGGACACTAAAAATACTTGCTTTGCTTGGAACTCTTCATGTCCTCTCTTGGAAAATAAATTTAACTAGAGATAGGTAAAGTGACCCTGTCGCTCACAGTTAGTTTAGCTTCAGTATAAACCTCACCAACACAACCTCCAGGACCAAAGTCAACGAGCTTACATGGCATCTGCTCCGAAACTGCTGCCTTAATAACCAGCTTAACAATAAAACCAGAGATTATCAGTCATCGTGGTAGCCTAGAAATTAGTGATTGTTAAGCTAAGTAATTAGTAGTTTATTAACTTTCTTCAAGCAAAGCTTAAGATACCACCAGCTTTTACTGAGTCAACTTTGACACCATTGTTTATTCCTGGTTATAGCAGTCTTTAAAGACTAGCTACCAATAATTGGCAATTTACCAACATTTATGACCTGCCAAAATTCAGTTATTATTTACCTTCCACACAGAAAACAGCATAGTAATGTGAAAGCTGCATTGGGGGAAAGGAGAAGCTTGGCAGACTGTACTTCCACATTGAACGCTATCTAATGAAGTCACTTGCAACACTGCAGTTGGATGCTTATTTATGTAAGCGCATACTGCCACCCTTACCTAGTTTGTGCAAGTGCCCCCTCAACAAGAGCACAATAACTGTACAAGGCCGTCTTATTTGATCCAGTATGAGAATTAAAATAATGATAAAACCAGTTCAGTCAGTTATATAAAAGCCTTGAGATGTCAGAAGGAAGTCAGTCAACAGTAACTTCTTAAATCACTGTTAAAACAAAGGGTACAGTCTGAAGTTTGCTAATTAAACAATTCACTGTGGTGTCAAACTTGTATGTCTGGTTAACGAAATAGCTCAGACTTCTTCCATAACAGGACCACACAAAAAAATTATCATGTAGTTTAAAAGTATACACGTCGCTAACATAAATGAAATCATAACACTAATCAAGTCAGCAATCACTATTAAATCTAGACAGATACATGATACTCAAAAGGTTTTTTAAGTGTATTTAGAAATTATCATGCAATACAACATAGCTTTAAAATAATAGTTTCTCTACCTTTTTCTTCTTGTCTTTAAACTGCTTTATTAAAGTGATCAAATGCTCCACTAGAAACATGAAATACAAGCCTCCAAGTGCTGTAAGTCCCTTCCATGTAGAATCCAGGTAAGCACTCTCCTCCATGCTTTGAAAAACAAGATGTTTGAATGTAGAGCCTTTGTTTTGTTCAAGCAGAGGTTTTTCATGGTGATGGTGATGGTTTCCATGAGACTAAGAGAATCAAATGGAGAAAGTCATTATATTCAAAAGAACTGATAACATAACATAGGAATTTTTCTCCTCAAGTCTGAGTCAAGACTTAACAATTTTCATGGCATAAATGCTCTGGATACAAACTCCATTATAAAGAAATCTGTTGATAGGAAGAAACACTGCAAGGACTGAGAGCAGGCCTGGTATTCATCCTGTCACTGCAGCTACGTGCATACTGCTCAATACAAGATGTACAACTGCCCCCACAAAAACTCCTGACACTGTCAAGGAAACTGCATTTTAAGTAGTATTCACAGCTAGCACATCAATTTCTTTCCCATTTAAGACAGCTCATAGACATCAAACATCTTTTTCTACAGGGAACTTAACAGTAATTTCCCTCTTTGAAGGAAGTCTGACATTCACCCCCTCCTCACTGGCTACCGATATGTTTGGAATCAAAAAACTTCCAGGACACCTCACTCACACATATTTAGATTTACATAACCTCACACAGCAAATGCAAAATTAACGGAAAGAAAAAAAAAGAACCCCATGAATTACAGGCAGAGCTCAGAAACCACCACAGGATCTGCAGTCCTTTTTATCAATCTTACTTGAAAGCTGGAACATTACCTTTTGGCATGGGGGGGAAGCAAGGCAGGGGCAACATTTATTTAAGAGCTTCACGAAAGGTAGAAATTTAGCAATCGTATTCTAATTTCATTGTCCATATTACATAATAGCAATGTCTATCAAGTAATGTTTTCCCAGGACTTCAGAAATGCTTGATTTTGATCAAAAAATTATAATGGCTAAGCACTCAACACAAGTGGCTGATAAGAAAATAGTGTATTATCTATTCCACACTTGAAGTGTACAGTGAGCAATTTTTACTATCTATAAAGTTAATGAAACTGGAAAAAGAAAATAAAGCAGCAGCAGCATTGCAGTAACTGACTAAAAACATTTATGCAAAATTCTTGCATGCAAGAAACAATGAGTGATTTGGCAGCACATACAACGAAGAACATAGATTGAGGGATAATGGTGTGAAGTTCTTACGTTGTAAGGACTGTGAAATGAATAATGCAAACAGTTGAAAATGTGAAACTTTTCTATGAAATAATCTACCTTACAAGGTTGAGCAATGACTCACCAAATAGATATTAATTAATAGGGATTAAAATTATCACTAAGAAGTACAGACAGGTGTCAAATTCTCTGCTTTGAGATAACGTATGAAACGGTAATTAATACTTACGTGTGGAAGGAGGTGTAAGAAAGCATCTCCACTCAAAGTCCCCACAGCCAATGCCACAAGAAAACTTAGAAGAAATTTGAAAAATACACGATTCATCAGTGGTACCAATATAACACCCAATAACGAAAGAAAACTGATGACAGAGATGGATATAAAGCCACCAATCCAAGCTGTTAAAAAAAAAAAAATAGAGTAACAAGAATAAATAAACAGCCGTATGAGATCTTATTTGCTTAAAATTCCTGTTATCAAACACTCATGATCCTTCAATTAAACAGATATTAACAACTGGTACGCCACAAAGATTTCTCTCTACACATGGTCAAGTGCCAAAAGAAAACTATGAATATCTTTAAACTTCAAAATATGTTTCTCAAATTTATAACCAACATAAATGGCTTTCCAGCAAGCTTTTATTCAGTGTTGAAAAACCAACCTACCTATTTGCAGAGAGTAACCTTTTGGAGGAGTTTCAGCTTTTTCACTAGTTGCATGAACTATGCAGTATTTGCCATCAATCTGATTAATAAGAGCTGGACAGAGGTAACTAAATTCTGTAGCAGTCAACAATACTTGGGTGCCTATTCCATGGGACTGCATCAGTTTTGACGCACTGGAGCACTGTGGAAAGACACACGTATTAAAGATTAACCAGAACCAAAACAGCATGATGTATCTCAAGAGATACATTTTAATTGAAATGCAGTGGCACCACATGAACACAGCTATATCAATGGTAATTAAAAACTGGTAACAGACCATTTTAGTAAGAACTATACCTCCACTCCCCTTCTGTCCCAGAAAGCTAGGTTAGGAGTTCTGGTAGATGATGCATAATTACCTCTTATTCTCAGCACAAGGGGGTCAGCTGCTTTGCTGTGCAAACAGAAAAAGCCTAATACTTTTCACTAGGTTTAAGAAGCCATATAAGGCAATAGTGACAAGGTTAAATACCTCTTTACAGAAGTGATTACTGTGGAAAGTCTTGTACAGAACATGTTCTGCATACGCTTCCTCCAGTAAAGAGTTCCCCACTGTATGACCTACAGTCTCACTAAGTTTTAATAACAGTAATACTTCTGCTCCGACTGTGCAGAACACAGGAACAACTTGTGAATTCCCCACCTACAATCACACGCTACCCTACACCCACTCTGAATTACCTGGCATTGCAGCATATATTAAGACCCCTGAGAGACAGTTGCTTTTTAAAGCCTTTAATGGAAAACAATCTGATTAGGTAAGAAAACTGTCTACAACACAAATATAGACTTTAACCGCACTAATTTTTACTATTTTATAGCTAAAATTTTGCAGCAATCTTTTTTACAGGTGGTCTCTACGTACAATCTTAAAGAAGATGAAGAAGGAGGAGGTTGAAGGAGGAAGGTGCCAGTTACTTCCCTGCAGTTCTACACTATCTGCCACAGGGTTATCTAACACTTGTTGAGGCAGCTTTGATAAGAATGACAGTGTTTTAATTAGATTTTTTTTTTTTTAAACTTTTGCCACATTATTAGGAAAACAACACAGATTCTGGCTTTGAGGCAAAACAGCGAGTTCTAAATTTGAAGTGTTTTTCATTTTTAGTAATACTTAAAAATTCATAAATAGTATACATAAAACCAAGTGTACGTTTATACTTAATATAGTACATATTTCTTTTTAGAAAAAACTAAAAATAACTAGATTGTATATATATATTTTTATATATATATTTTGAAGAAACATGTTAAGTTTCAAGGAAAGTTCTTTGTGTGTGTTTTGCTACAAGTACTCTTACACTACAAAGCATGTACCCAGTAAAATGATAAGCACTTGAACAAATAAGCCATAACAACATTCCCGGTGGATCTGGGTTCCCAAGAATACAAAAAGAATCAGTCTCACCTCCTGAGTATGTTGGGTTTTCAATTTAGAATACAGGTAACTTCCTCGTTCTGATTCCTTGGGAGAAGTATGAGATTCATTTGCTTTGCTGTTAGCAAGCCAGCTTGCATTGCTGCCACCTGTGACGTTAACAGCATTAGAGCTGGTCAGACTTAAACGAGCAACTGTCCTGACTTGTCCAGGTTGCACATTCTGTAATTCAGAGTGGCCATCTGTGGGCGCAGTGATGATAGGTGCCGTTATTTCATTAACTGTGTTCTTGCTTCGTACAAAGTTCTGCTGATGCTCTACATTCGCTGCTTTATGAGGTTCCTTTGAGTGACTGTTCCGGTGGTCTTTGTTAGCATCAGATTCGTGGTTTGGATGAACAGTCTTCTCTGAGTTTTTACTCAACAAAACATGATTATGATGAAGGCGATGATCATGGTCATGATCATGGTCTATTTTAATCCTTTTCATTTTATCTATACCTATGTTCTGGAGCAGCTTTCTAAACCCTTCAATTGACAGAGAGTTGTTTTCTCCATAACGATGAAAAAGTTCTTGGAGGTGAAACCTCTGGATTAATCCTGCCAAGTCATAATTAATGCCAGCTGCCTTTTCTGGAAAAGTTCTCTCTAACGTATGCACAACAGTAGCTGTCTCCACTCCACGATGATAACTTTCACACAGCAGTACAGAAAATGATACAAGGAAAGTGACCAACACTGTACTCTCCATTGCAGTTTCTTTTTTAGCAGTGAAAAAGAAATCTAAAAGAATAAGAAAATTTTAACAGCTTGCATAAAACTGCTCACATCTTCCTCTGTAACAGATGTTCATAACTTGCTTAAACAAACAAAAAAACCCCAAACCACATCAAAGCAAAACAAACCCCACTCACAGAATCAATGCAGTAAGCGATGAGTCATTTACATTTCTTACACATTAGGCATTTTTCCCAGACGCGTGGCCGCAGGCTAACGGGAGATGAAGCTGCACAGCACAGTGAGGTCATCGGCTGTAAACACCCCCCGAGGTGTAAGCTTACCTTTGTTTAGCTTGGCCTAAGTCAGTTTTCTAATGCAAGTTAAGCAATGAGAGCACCCTCAAGGGCGCACCACGTTCTAGATCAGGCTTTCCTTGGGCTTAAAAGCAGCCTTACAATTTCGCTCTTAGCCAGGAAGAAGTACGACAAATTACACGTTCCTACTTAAAAACCAAAACTCCAAGTCTTCCATCACTGGATTTCCCAGAGCCCTTGGCAAGGCAGCACTCCACAAAAAACTGGTTTTCACGCTGTCACATCCTGCCCGTGCTATCGTGCAGCTCCTTTCCCTCAGCGGGCAGGCAGACCACCGCCGCGGGCCGAGCGCTCACGGCCTGAAGCTTATGCCCTTTCTCCCACGAACACCCTAGCCAGGCTACCAAGCAACCGGTGCTTCGGCCGCCGCAGCCCTTTTTCAGAGGGCACAGCCAACACCGCGCGACAGGGATGACTTTTCAGTACGAATATAATCCGCCTTCGAGGCCCAGCACCGCCGCCGGGACCCGCAGCAGCACGGCTGCCCGCGGTCCCCGTTGCAAACCGGACGTCCCCAGAGACCCCCGCTCCACAGAGCGCCGAGGCTGCGGCCGGGCCCGGCCCGCGGGGCTACCGGTGAGCACGGNCCCTTCCCCAGCCGCCGCTGCCCACGCGCGCGTGCTAACAGCACCCCGCCCCCGTCCTTTCCTCTTCCGGGTACGGCGGGACGTCAAGCGTTTCTTCGGCGACCAATGGGGAAGGGGGGAGGGGGGC
>VXBL01004483.1:39072-89540 GCA_013400195.1 Aramus guarauna
CCTCTTCCGGGTACGGCGGGACGTCAAGCGTTTCTTCGGCGACCAATGGGGAAGTGGGGAGGGTGTCACGTGGGGGGGGCGGAGCGCGCGAGGCGGCGATGCGCGGGAGGTTTCGACGCCGCTTAGAGCCGCGTCCGGCGCCCGTGAAGTGGAAACGATTAGGAAATGACGTCACCCGCTTCACTGCTGCGACCAAAAAAATAAAAATTAAAAAAAAAAAATCTTGAATTGCTTCGCCGGACCCGTGCCAGGGTCAGTGCTTTAAATCTTACCGGTTTGGGGGCAGCGAGGGGCCGGCTGTTGGGGCGGCCCCGGTCTCCCCGCGTGCCCCGCGTAGCCGTTGTCGCCGGACTCCCTCACAAAGGTGTTGTACGAGCCCGACGTCACGTGACGTACTGAACGGAGGTGATGATCAGTGAGCGTGACGCTGAGAGCTGCCCTGGTGTCGGCCCGCTACGCTGCTGCTTCTGAACGCTTCCCAAAATGTGAGGAGTTTTGTGTTCCCTTGCCGCTTAACTTTCCGCTGAGAACAGCTGCGTGCTCTAGAAGTATTAAATGTTGTATAAAATAAATGAAAACATTACAAAAATACTTGCTTTAAACTGCAGAGCTGTTACCGCACAATTTCTGGACAAGTGTAACGCCATGCGAAAGTCCCATGTTATTTCTTAAAAATCTCCAGTAATCCTTTTGTTCTATTGACAGCACTTCACCGTCATAAAGAAATCCCCAAAGCAGCAATCGCTTCTGTTGTTGTTCCAAGAGGCTCCTCTCTCCAACACCATACGGGGCAACTAGTTAGCAATTGCATATTTGATGGTATGTTTTAATGTAGCAATGGCCTTAGTTTTATTAATGTGTTCTATACTGTTGTTCAAAATGCTTCGAATTATATCTGGGGGCGGAAAAAAACCAGTATTACTAGTTACATCTGCTGAATGGGTGCAGATTGTCAGCAAGCTGCAAATTGAGCTTTGGGGTTTTGCCATTAGCGTGTGTACAGAGCAATCGTTTCTTAAGTAACAAAACATTTATAAACATACATCCTTCAACAACAGTGCTATCAAGTGCTCACATAAGAATCTCCAGGACTTTCTGCTGTACTCCTGTCTCTCTTTAATGGCTCAGTCTCACATCGACAAATTCTTTTCCTTTTCCAGCTCAGAAAAAGAGAGGTTTTAACAAAAGAAACAATTATTTGGAAGCTGCACAGCAAGAGCATTAGATCCTTTTGTGCTGTGCTTAGCTGCACAAACGCCTCGGCAAGCACTGACTGCCAGGGTAGAGCTTTGACTTGTATCTTTTTCTTACAAATCTTGGCTGTAGTCGCAGCATTTCAGTTTAGACCTGTTTACAAACAATTTCTCAGTTATTGAAGTCAGTGGAAAAACTCCTAGTGATTTGAGCACGCAGTCACCACATAGTTATAAATCAAGAACTTTACAGTTTGGGTCTGTTGCAGTTCTTCAGTAATTTTGATTATATTTTAGGTACTTCAGTGCTTATGATGTATCTAGAATATTTTGAAGCTACATCTGGCTGGCAACCGGTCTCCAGCAGTGTTCCTCAGGGCTCAATTCTAGGGCCGGTGCTGTTCAATATATTTATCAGCAATCTGGATGCAGGAGTCGAATGCACCATCAGCAAGTTTGGTGATGATGCCAAACTGGGAAGTGCTGTTGACTTTCTTGAGGGACAAGATGCCTTGCAGAGGGATCTACATAGATTGGAGCACTGGACTGTGATTAACGGGATGAAATCTGACAAATCCAAATGCCAGATTCTGCCCCTAGGACAGGGTAGCACTGGACACAAGTATGAATTGGGAGAGTAGTGGCTACAGAAAGGGATCTGGGGGTGCTGGTCAACAGCAGCTCAACAGGAGCCAGCAGCGTGCCTTGGCAGCCGAGATGGCAAACCGCATCCTGGGGTGCATCAAGCACAGCGTAACCAGCCTGTCAAAGGAGGTGATTATCCTGCTGTATTCAACGATGGTGCAGTGTCACCTTGAGTATTGTGTGCAGTTCTGGGCCCCACAATTTAAGAAGGATGTGAAGGTCCTTGAGTGTGTCCAGAGGAGGGCAACAAAACTGGTGAAAGGGCTGGAAGGAATGTTCTGTGAGGAGCAGCTGAGGACTCTGGGTTTGTCTAGTTTGGAGAAGAGGAGACTGAGGGGCGACCTCATGGCTCTCTGCAACTTCCTGAGGAGGGGAAGTGGAGAAGGAGGTGCTGAGCTCTTCTCCCTGGTATCCAGTGATAGGACACGTGGGAGTGGTTCAAAGCTGTGGCAGGGAAGGTTCAGACTGGACATGAGGAAGCATTTCTGTACTGAGAGGGTGGTCAACCGCTGGAAGAGGCTTTCTAGAGAAGCGGTCAATGCTCCAAGCGTGTCAGGGTTTAAGGGGCATTTGAACAATGCCCTTAACAACATGCTTTAACTTTTGGTCAGCCCTGAAGTGGTCAGGCAGTTGAACTAGACCGTTGTAGGTCCCTTCCAACTGAAATAGTCTTTCTATTCTATTCTATTCTATTCTATTCTATTCTATTCTATTCTATTCTATTCTATTCTACTAGTATTGAAAATTATTTGTAAATTGTTAAGCTTTGCTTGATAATGTAACAATAACACAGAAATGTATCTTAGTGTAAGCTGTACATGACATGATCAGAAGCTCATCACCATGAGCACAAAGGAGCAGTGATAGGCGGTGAAATTCCAGTTGTTTAGTCAGGGAAAACACCCTGAACTGGACCTGGAGCTATCAAACTGGGAGGATCAGTCTCATGTCCAAGTGTGAAACTCACCAGACGAGTCAATGGAAGAGGCTCCCTGGGTCTCTACAGATACCCTGTCAAACTGAGAGGGACATTAGAATCATTATGGGATGCAGGGGTAGAGATTCTTGGGGTTATGCAAGACTTACTACAAAATGTTTAGGGGAAAGACCAAGGTGGGAAAAGGAGGATCAAGGTGATTTGAGGAGGAACACATGTGAAAAGATTGAGAAGAGGTGACAAAAGGAGCCAATTGCAAGGCTGCTGGTCAGGATGCTTCTCTGGCCATGCCCTGTATGTGATCACTGTTGCCTGTCCACTATTGTTACTGAACTCCATTTCTGTTGTCCTTGAAGAGGTTCTCTCTGGACTGTGAATGGACATCTAAGTGCCAGCAGCCGGAAAGAGGACCGAGGGTCACAGGGGACCGTGCTTCTGTGATGCTAGCAGCTGGAAAGACTGGAGTGCGTGGAGGTCTGAGTGCCGGTGTCATAGGTGTCCATGTATCTGGAGCGGTGGCAACTGGAAAGACTGGAGTACGTGCATATTGTATGGATGCCTATGCCAGTGTGTGTAATTGCTAATGAACATTAAGCTGGACTACCAGGCTAGTACGATGAGAGGCTTGGGAGTCAAGTACTGAAGCAGCCATAAGCCTGGGCTGCCTACAGGAGAGACCAGAGCACCCTGAATGTTGCCTGTGGGAAGCACCAGGAAGCACCTGTGGGATCAGGGGACCAGCTACAAGAGCGCCCGTTCGCACGTGCCTTTGTGCATGAGGCAACTGTAAGGCCAGGGGATTCGGGGGCCAGCTACTGGATAGACAAAGGCCAGTTACCAGAGAGAGTCAGAGAGAGAGAGTGTCTGTCTGTCTGTCTGTGGGTCTCAGGGGCTTCTGTGTTTGGGTGCCAGCTGCTGGAGACACCAGAGGACCCAGAGCCTGGTTACTGGACAGACGGAGTGTCTAAGAGCAGCTGCTGGAGGGATCTGTATTGTATCCATGTAGGTGTTCCTGCTAACGGGCTTTCATCCTAATCAGCCAGACAGGGGACCAGGATGTGGCTGGTGGTGATTGTGTGAGGGCTGCGTCTTCTGTCCGTATCTGCATGGCCAGCTCTGTGCGTGTGTCTGTCTGTGTGTCTGTCTGCATGCATACTATGTGCCTCTCCACCTATTGAGAAAACATGCTCAGCCTTGCCACCGGCTGGACCCAGAGCAGCAGCAGCCTGGCCTCTACTGGGCAACAAGATTTAGTAACCTCTAGTAATTATTGCTGTTTGGGTATTGTGGCGGTGTTATTGGATCGAGACACAGGGAGCCTGAGATTTCAGGAAGGAAAAGAGTATAAGCAGCAGTGAAGTATACTGGAAAAGAATATGGAGAAAATGAGTAAGAAAAAAAAAAGAGATAAACACTCCAGAGAGACCTACTCAGAATTGTAGAACAATGCACTTTGTTACAGAGCAAGGCTATATATACACAGTATATATAATATACACAATACAACAATATACAATAATTTTATACATTATTGTGATGATACTGACTGTAAGATGCTGAAGGAGGAGAATAAGAGCTTTTATTCATGCATGGCATGCTTTTAAGTAGCATAAGTTATGACGTATCTTCTCAGGGGAATCTACAACATAATTACAAAGTATCCCAGGATGGAGATTCTATTCCTTTGTACCATAGGAATATAATGGTTAAAGTGTCTGCGTACAGTTTTATCATCTGGAGCTTAGAGCTTTTATTTACTTCTAAAAGTTGCCAAAGAGATTCAGCGTCCTAGAGCATGCACATTTTATCTGTGTCTAGAACACAGGGATAGCAATTCTTTCATCAACAAATTTCTCCTTAATTAGAAAAAGTTGTATTCGAAAAACACAGAAGTGATAGCTTCTTCATTTGTCTGTTCCTTCGTTCCTCATTTGATTGCATAAATGGAAGCCTGAATCTCAAATGCCCTGGTTCAGTCGGCAAAGGCGGGCTGCAAATCTTCCTGGGATAGCATTGGGCTTTCTGACACTCATTGCTTTCACTTCTTTCCCTGAGCCAACAATGCAACATTCACTTGCAATAAGAAAACCCACGGTGAAGAACGATGTTTGTGGTAGCAGCATATTCCCTCCAGTTTAAAGGGCAGTGTCCTGTAAAAGGGCATTTGCACTAGGATGACCTCCGTTGTGGCTCTTTTATTTGGGCTGAATGCTGTACTGGATCTCTGGCTGGCCACCTTTCCCTTTGTCGCAGTCTGCTCCTTGTTTTGCACCCTGCTTTGCTATAACAGAAGAATGGTGCTACTTTAGTTTGTGTATTTTGAAAATGGATTGCGATAATGGAAGTCATAGCTTCTTAACGTACTGTTGGAATAAAGGTTTAGTGTTCATGTTCTCCCATGCAAAGCTGGGAGAGTTAAGAGCTGGATTCAAAAAGCGTATATGAGCACAGCAGTTTTTGCTGTATTTCAGGCTCTCTGCTGGATACAGAAGATAATTGGAAGGCATGCATTCGGGAAGTTGCCTTTCTAATCTCAAGTTGAAAATCAAAAGTTATCAAACCCAAATGCCTTTGAAATCACTGAAGCTAATGGATACTCAGTATCTCAGAATCTGAAGCCACTTATTTACATTCCTCGGTTTGGATCTAGAGTTCCCATGCCATTTTAAAAGGTTGTCTTTAATGAATAATGTAAATTTAAATTCTGATCAGTAAAGCTTTTCTGACTGCAATTAAGGTAATATTTGAAACAAACCTGTTCTGACAGAAGGGCTAGACCACAGATGCAGATGTTTACTGTATAGTCTACACATTAAAATTATGGCAATATTTCTCTCTGGCACTTTCTGGAAAGAGATAGCAGCACATGTCTTGGGTAGGTCTGGGGACATGCCGCAGCTGCTTATGTTCTGCAGAACAGATAGTGTCCAAAATGCGTTGTACTCATGGTACGTACCTGGACAAACTCTAAAACTGTACGTAGCAGTTCTAACACTCTAGATATGCTACACCACGGCAACCACTTAGCACATATGGAAGGTTTCTAGACGTCTAGCAGCCCAGCTCTAATGTTCAGGGCTTCTGTAACATTTCTAGTAGGAAAAAGGAGATGTGAATAGGAGACCTGTTGTTGGCCTCAAGACTTGCTTGTTTTGATAAACTGATACTCTGATGTCTTCGCTCTTGTTAAATTATTGCTGTTTTCAGGTGCGCTTGTTTCAAAACTGTGATACAAAAATAACCTCATGCAGCATATGACAGATGCCACAATAATGTTTAGGATTATTGTCATTCTGGTTTCTTCTGTCTGGTATGTATTAAATTTGGATGTTATAATATCTCTAGTGAAATAGAACACTACTAGATAACTTGAAAATGTGGCACTGCAATTCTTTTTTCTATCAAACTAATTTCCTTTAAACCTGTATGTTCTTGAAGCAGCATCCATCAGATCTTGTCAGCAGCACAATGAGGCACCTACTGTATATTGTCAGTGGAATACCAATTAGCCTTTAATTTTACCACATGTCCAATCAAAAGAGCTATTGCTTTCACATGATGGCAGAAGGTCATTAAAACAAATGATCTTGCTGCCAGACAATGACAACAAAACCACAGCTCAGTAAGTAGTGTATCTGGTATTGGGCACTGACAGCACTAAATGCTGGGCTGCACTCGCTTTTTCGTTCTGACTTGTTTCAGGTGATCTGATGGCCTGAGAGCCAGAGCTAAAACATGCTCTCCCAACTTAACCTTTTAAGATAAAATATTATTTGCCTCAGACATACAAGTACATGGGTACTTTTAATGTCATAGCTGTCAAATTCTGTAGCTCTTCCCTTGGTTTCAGCTGTTGCTTACGGTTTTAGTTCTTAACAGTCCCTTCCAGAAGAAACAGCAGCCTGTCCTTTATTACCCTGAATGGTGGTTCTCCAACCCCATGAAAATGACTGCTGGTGGATTACTTAAGATGTTACAGTCTGGGTTCCGTCATCTGGATTCTCTTAAGTCTTTGACTTCTTATTCTGCTGTGAACCATGACTAGTTCAATGCTTTCTTCTCTTTGGCACACCAGAGAATTTCCAGATTCTAACTTTCTCATATTTCTCATCCTGCTCAGTTTTGAACTTTCTTCTTGTAAGACAGTTGCCTGTTTTCCTTTCTTCAGCTTGAGAGCAAGCTACTTTGCAAAATTCCAACGTAATCTACTTACTTCTGTATAGTAATGGGAAGGTGCTATTCACACTTCTGAGTCAAGCAGCACAAAGTTACTAAAAATGCAATAATGCTTTTACATTCAAAAAATAACAAAACTCTACATACTGATAACAGATACTAATTCCCCTACCATTATATGCTTTCAAAAGGTCTGTGCAAAAATAAAATAGAGAAACAAAATTGGAAATAGAGCATGAGTGACAGCAAAAAAAAAATCCTACTCTTTATGTAAGAATTTCAGTTCAAGTCTATGCCATTTTTTTCTGTGCTGAGTTGTTCTGCTGGTTTTGCTCATCAATACCATCAACACTGAGAGCTCCTGCAGAGGTGCTGCACTGGTAGCAATCAGGAAAAAAAAGGATTTTTATGCTTACGGCACAATAGTCAAGTTTAGATACCCAGTTTGTGATTTTTTTTTCTATGGGTGTTATTTTTTTCTTTTCTTTTTCCCCCAAATTATACTTTCTGATTAACTTCTTGTTAGAAAGTGAAACGTGCACCGATGGTAAATGGTCCTGTGAGAGGTTCTCGGCCTGCCTGTAAATCAGGTTCCAAGTGAGCATCTTGAAAATGAGCATTATGTAATCGTTGACCAGATGACCACATCTCTTCCCCCTCTTCCACAGCTGAGGAGAGTTTATTTTCTTCAAAGTGTCACCAGAATGTTTTTTAACATGGAAGAAAAAAATTATGTAGTAGTTACACAAGCCAAGCCTCCTTATAGTAAGCAGTTCTCTTCAGAAGTGGTGTCCTGAGAAAGGATGGTGCCTCCAGTCTGCTTAATTCACCAAATGCAGAGATCAGAGGTTTGGGTTAGAGACCTACAGATACATGAAAATCATTGCCTCTACCGTCTCCCCATCCAACCAGGGAAGGTCTCTTGATTTGATGGAGTGGGAGCATGTACTAATGCAGTGCAACACACCTCTAGTAAGTCTGATTTTTCACTGAGGTATATTCTAAAAGGTTTACTTGAAGCCATTGACCCAAGGTCCAAGGATTAAATTTACTAACTGGTGCAAGTTGGTGAAAGGATGGAGCAAAAGTGAGACCTGAAGTGAGAGAAGTCCTCTCCTCCGCGGAGAATGTTTTAACTAACAATGTTTTAACTAACAATGTAATGGCTGGAAAAGTACAAAGGTATTTTTTCATTATCTTGTGTCTCACACTGCCAACTCAAATTTGGTGGATTCAGAAAAGCCTGTAGCTATTCTCTGTGCTATGTCCCTTAAGCAGTTACAGCTTACATCATAAAGATTAAATCATAAATGGAGACATGTAAGATTTCGCATGAAATGTGTTTGTTGTAGAGGACTTAATACCTACGTGTTGTGAATTCATGGCTCCATACTGAATTTTGTTTTCTGATGTTTATTTTAAAGCCCTAAAGTACTGGTTATTTAATCAAGTATTTAGAAATTACTATCAGTGTTTATATCTTTAAATACATTTCTAGCTCTTGCAGTTCCAGGGGGAAAAAAGGAAAATCTGATCCATGTGCACTTTAGTGTTTTAGAAAGGAGCAAGGAAAAGAGAAAGCCAGGATCACTAATCATAAGTATTAAAAAACAGTAAGCCAAATGCTGAAAGCAAGCCTGAGTGACTTAAAGTCTCTACTGCTTTAAGATTAAAATAATAATAAAAGTTACCTTTTGACGTCAGAGATTCAGCAATCTCTGCTTTCATTCTTTTTTTGCAACCATGAGCCCAGAAACTCAAATCAAACTTTTTCAACTAACTCACAAAGCTGAACACCAGATATTTCTGGACCACATTTCACACTTTATCATGTATTTCCGTACTTGTGATAAAACCTCCACAATTCCTGGTGCTGCAGTCATCAGCCAAAGAAGGCTCCTATAGGAAGGTGCAAAATGCAGAAAGATCTAATACTTCATTTAGAGCTATATTATTTCCTGCAAATGCTTCCCTCATCATTTTGTCCTGTGACCTCCATGTGCCGGTCTTCTAACTACTTTCCGCTCCATACCTACTTTGCCTTTCTGTGCCTAAAAAGGCATTTCTTCAGCTGAGTCTTTTTAATGAAGTTTTACATACCTGAAAACAAAGCGTTCCTTGCACATGCCACCACTGTTTTTCCCTTCAGGAGCAGAGAAGGAAAGATGAAGCTTTCCAGACTTGTAAATAGCAAAATATTCCATTGCACGTGCAGCTGCCCTTTTCCTTTGGGCAGGAGAGGGGGAAAGACAAAGATCCAACAACATAAGATGTAATAATGAAGAAAAGCACAGCTACGGTGTTGTACAGATGGCAGGTACGAACAAGCTCTCTGTGTTCTGAGTAAACAGCACGTGAGCCTGCTCTCGTCCAAAAGCTGGAAGCCACATTAGCAAATCACTGAGATGGAGCTCATTTCTCCGGTCTTCTCAACGAACTTACTAGTGCAGGTTTGGTGCCATATTAATGCAGTCACACATCTGTCAGCCAAACTAGCTTGCATCTTCCCCCGAGGTTATACAAAGATAAAAAAGAAAGTCTTCTTTATGGGCAATCCATTTCACATACTACAAAATATGCTTAGTAGGTTTGCAAGCTGAAGCAATTTGAGCAGTGGAATATGGAAGTAACCAGACGTATATACACATATACATACACATAAAATGTGTTGCTGAGAGGCTTAGGATGATTTCATTGAAGATACTAAGGTATGAGTTAAGTTGGCAGTGTCCTCTTGACTATAGGTAAGATCTTCCTGTCGGCTATGTGAGCTACGAGAGAAGGGGTTAACCACTGAGTCATTATCACTGGAAATTTGTTCCAGCACCAAAATAATGGAAGCTCTAGTGTTTGATTTTGTGCTTCCCGGCAACAGAAGTTCATCTTGTGCCTTAGTCAAGAATCAAACTGAAGGGTAGGGAAGGGCAAGGGTAATAATTTCACGAAACTTACCAACAACTTGTTGCTTGCTAAGTAGCCATAGAGATGAATCAGACCATTTTCGTAGAAAGTGTAAAATAAATAAGAGGATAAACTGAGCTTAACCTAACTGCTGAAGTCTGATAGTATTCCTGGGCCCTACACAGCTTTGTTCCACAGGCTTTTGATCAAGCTTTTTGTAAGCAAGCATCTGTTTTCCTAACTTTTTCTCCATGGTAGCCACTCAGTTACCTGAGGTTTTGGTTACCTACTCGCATAACAGCAGGTTGTGGGCCTCAATCTTTCTCAAACTTACTAAAATAAAATAATATACAACAGTATCACTAAGTGGAAGAAGGAGAAAACTCTGTTGCTAATAGAGTAATGACAACCAAATGGCATTTTAGAATATAGTACTATTTATGGAATACCTTAGCTTTCCAAATTTGACTGTAAATAACCTTGTTAATCAAAGAATCACAGAATGGTTTGGGTTGGAAGGGACCTCAAAGATCATCTAGTTCCAACCCCCCTGCCACGGGGGGGGCATTAATCATGAAGTAACTCATACGTTAAGATGTTAATTTTCACTTTTCCATGATGATAACTTTGTGCTTGAATGCATATGCTACTAATTCCATGTAGGATGATGTTCATTTAAAGCTGAGGCACAATGTTGGACAGATTCTCAATAATTATTGTTATATATATATATATACACACAACTCATTCTAATTATGGGCAGCTGAGAATGCAGCTGCAAAATCATCATATCGTTCAGTATACTGTTAGTATTCATTACTGGCAAGGTCTTTTAATTTTTAGAGCACAGTATTTTAAGCTTTCTATATTCCTGGTGTCTATCCACAGATGTTTTGAACATGACTTTCAAAAACTAAATTTTACAGACTCTGGACACACTATTTTTATATTTAGTGTCTTTTTGTGGAAAAAAAAATAATAATTTTTTAATTAAGTAAATACTTATAAGAACATGTATACAAACATTTTAACAAGCCAAAAGCTTATAATTAGGAACTGACAATCAGAGACTTTAAACAAGTCTACCATCTTCCTTGAAAGCAGAGAAATAGCAAGCAAAAGCAGAAGAGCAGCCTTAAGAAGTTGCTTTATAAATGGTGAAAGGATAATGAATTCTTCAGACCTGAAGGAATGTTTCTGAACGAGGAAAGAAAAGACACATACTACCTACCAAAGAGAAGGAAAAAATAGCTGCTGCCAATCATTAATATTTTGGATACTGTACTCTTGCAGAAGCCTTAGCAGCTTTCTGTTGTTAATGTCAAAAATTCCATTTTCTTTGTTTCTTACAAATAAATCTTCTAAAAGCAGTTTATCTGTGGTGTCTTTGACCACATTTGCAATAGTTATTTTGACTGAAAGCTTCTCTGCAATCATAGGAAAAAACACAGCTAACAACTCTTTCTCCTAAAGACATCATTCCCTTTGCTACTGTTACAACTATATAATTTATGATGCCACTGTGTAGAAAGTCTGATGGTTTTGACACTTCATACTCTAAAAGGGGAGAAGCTGTGTTCTTTTCCTTTCAACCTTTTTTGCTCCCAAGACAATTTTGCTGTCATGCAGTGTGTGTTGATCCAAATCTGCGATTCTCAATTCTGTTGTCATTTTCTCTCTGTATATTTTTATATAAATTGCAGTTTTTGTGTCTTATAAGTGGCCCTGTTTACTGGTTCCTTTTAAGCATATCCTGTCTTCCAAAAGCTCTTGTCTCAAGCCTAAAATCCACTGATTTAAATGAGCAATTTTTTGTATGTTCCTTAATTTTCTATCATTGAAACCAGGGTTAGAAGCCACAGCAAAAAAAGGCCTTCATTAATAAAGCTAATTCCAAATTGTAAAATTCACAAGGTAATTCTGCAGTGCTTGTCAGGCCACAGCTGGAGTACCGTGTTCAGTTCTGGTCCCCACAATTCAAGGAGGATGTTGACTGACAGGAGAGGGTCCAAAGGAGGGCCACAAAGTTGATCAAGGGGCTGGAGGACCTGTCCTGTGAGGAAGGGCTGATGGAGTTAGGTCTCTCCCTGGTGAGGAGAGCAGTCAGCGGGATCTCATCACAGCGTTCCAGTACTTAAAAGGTGGCTACAAAGAGGATGCCCTTTTTTTTCCAGAAAAAAGAATTTATTGAAAAATTCCTGCCTTGGTGTTGAAGTGAGTCAGAAGCTTTTAAGTCTTTGGTGTCTTATGAAACTAAATGTAAAAACTGCATTTCTAATTTTTAATTTAGACAGTTGTTTAGAACCATATATTCAAAATTTGCAAGCATATTTTTATTTGAGAAGTGATTGCTTGACATCATTATTTCATTACTGTATAAGCATTGTGATGGAAGGAGTAGCAGCCTCTAATTCAGTTTGTCTAGCGCTTTCTGTAACAAAAAAAATGGTTCTAACTTTAACAGCTCCAATTCCATCATGATTAGCTGCACATTTTAGAAGCTTGGCAGGAGAGAGTCTTTGGGTTAGAGAGGTGCCTTTTACTGCCATTATAAAAACTTCTATAGCATTGGCAGAACTATAAACTGTCAGGAATCATATTTTTTTCCATGTACTGTATATTGTACTGATCAGGGTTTCTCACTTCCTGCCAAAACCCTTGACATCTGATGTCGCTGCATGCATATCAAGTTATCCTGAATCTTCATTCCATACAGAATTCAAAGTCTGAATGGATCATGGACAAAATTGATCTTCTCCTCTTTAGAAAGTCTGTGGGGAATAGGAACCGATCAAGTAATAAATTCATTCTGTACCTTCTTGTCTTCACTATGATCTGTACCCTTTACTTTCCCTATTAATAACAAATATCTGTTACTTCACAAAGAATATGCATAAGCTTGAGTGAGTAGACATCTGGGATGGATGCACGAGCCACCGGTGAAGTCACACAAGGTGTGCATAAAGGTTCTTTATTGTTTAGCCTGCTAAAACAGGACTTGCCAGGTATAAACAACTCTTTAAAAAGAGGGGAGGAACGAAAAAAAAAAAAAGGTAAATCTGGCATGGCTTGGAAACCTCTTTGTGGATATAATAACTAATCATTGTAGGACTCCATCAGAACATCTAACAATTTAATCTCCCATCTTAAACTAATGGCATCATAAACCTCTGCAGATTTCCCAGTTTGTATTCCACTAATATTTATTCCTCTCATATCAAGATGCTAAGTTTACTGATAGGAAAAAATTCAGGAAAAAAGGTTAGAGAGATAGCAGGCTATTATAAATCAATCTGACATTTAGACAAATCAGAGCTACGCCAGTCAGTGCATGCATCACAGTGAACAATTTCTATCTGGTAGCATTACAAAATCTTGGTCAATACAATTGCAATAACAATAACTTGAATACAGAGTGGATTTCCTGAATTACAGGGTTTTTGATTTTCATAATTGTTATGAAGGTGTTAAGAAAACTGTAGAGCTGTCGTGGCAGTGGGGGCTTACCGCATACACTGATATATTTAACGCATAGGATCACTGTAAAGTAACTGAGGTGGGCTGGCGAGAAGCAGGCAAGGGGGGTCTGCAGATTAACTGATGTGGACGCAGCAGCCCAGGCTTGTAGCAGGGGATGAAATCACTTGTAGGCAGATCCCGCTGCCCGTTTCCAGCAGGACCACAGCCACTTTGCTGTGGTGAGGAGGGCTCAGCATTCTTCAGGCAAACACTTTTGTACCTAACAAATCCTCCAGAGACTCATCGTGCTGTTTTACGTAACGATACACGATGCATGCGGTTTTCCTTTATGTATATTTGTATGTTAATTCGGTGATTCGTGGAGAAGTTAGGAAGAAAGTATTAGTATTTAGAGTTTGACAGCAAGGCAATCAAACATCTGTCTGCTTGTTACCAGTCCAGTAGTTGTGAAATAATATAATATAGGCATGAACACCATAAATAATGTAGTTCTGGGAGATAGGAGCGTTAAAAATATGACTAAGATAATTTAAAATGTAGGATGAATTTGTGTAGCATTTTCAGTCCCAGAAGCAGCAAGTACATTAAAGAACAGCAAATTTTCACAAAAAAATTATGTGGAATGTAAGCAGATGAAAAACTCTTGTCACATTATATTGTTAATGGCATGTATCAAATGTTTAGAACATTGTTCATATCTAAATCAACACACAATTTTCAAACCAAAGCAAATTTAAAATAGTCTAAACCCTTACTTCAGCAGATCCATTGTGTTAGAAAAGCTGCACAACTTTTTAGAAGCTAATGAATGAGCTAAAACCAGTTTACTGGTGACTGTTATAAAAATTCTTAGCTCTTGGCCAAAACCTCACCAGTTGAGAAATCCTTTCTTGCTCCTACCAATTAAGTCTGTTATTTATAAAGGCACTTCCAAAAAGGTGTAGCTTGTCTTCTGTACTGGTGCTTTATTGTCTGATATATTTAACACATTCTTCTTCTCTGGAATGTCCTGTTTGAGATCACCAAAGAATTTTCAGTTTTATTTAATTAAACCTTTTAATTCTCATTTAAAAGTGTGTACTCTGGCCTACAGAATTGATTATGGACAAATTGCTAGTCACTTTTAGATACAGAGAGATAGAGAGAGGTGCAGTAAGTTATTTTTCAAAAAGTCCAAGCAGCATGGACACTTAATTTATAGGTTTCAATGGAAGCGAGGCATGTAACACACCGAGGTGCATCTGAAAGCCCAGATATACCCTCCTCTACCTCTTGAAGGTTAGAGTTTCAAAAGTATTGATGTGCTGAAGTGAAACGTCTACTGCCATCTCTTCGCCATAATGATGTGGGAGATAGTAGTAGGTCTCCAGAAAGCTTGTGAAAGATCATGCTTCTGCAGAAACTCAGTGCTAACTGCTTCTTCTCATAGAAGAGCAACCTGTATTTTTGTTCATTCTTAACTTTTATGGTCTTGCCTGTCACTACTTAACAGATGCTGGTAACAGCTATATGTAAAAAAAAAATTACCAGAATTTCTGTGGACATTCTTCACCCACTTCATCTTCTCAAAGAATTATGAAAGATATTACAATAATTAAGTTTATTTTCCAGAAATTTCAGTTAAATTGCCATCAATTTCTCTTTACCAGTAGTGTCTCAGCACAGACTTTGTAGCAGTTTTGATAACTAAGATACAGCCAGACGAACATAGACTTCTAATTGACTTGATGGTATTTGTCCTCACACTTTTTGATTTATGGGTTTTGCAAGCTGTATGTATTTGTATTTGTAAAACCTTCTTAAAATACAGAAATTAATTCACATAAGAAAATGTGCTATTATCCTTCTGCACCTACAGATATCATTCTCTCCACATCAGTCAAGGTTTAATTACAGTGGTGAAAATTTTTCTTCCTACACATAAGATAATAGGGATTTTAATAGATCTTATTATTTGGAAATGTCTCTTGATATTCAGCATTAATCATAATTTTCCTAACTTTATTTCTTTCACTAAATTCAAAATCCAGTTGACTTTTCCTAGGTTTTTTGTTGCTTCAACTTCCAGAGCTTGAAGTACTAAGGACCCTTCATCTTTTATTTTTGCCTTTATTGTAAAAGTTTAGCAGACATTTGATTGACCATCTCTGTTTAGCTTTGACTGGGGCTAAAAAAATATGAGACCACAGAGGAGCCCTGAGAGCACTGAAGTCTGAACTTCCCAGATAACAGAAAAGGATGTGTTATTTCTCTCTGAAACATAAGAACTAGTTGCTTCAGTGAACTGTTTTCAAAAGCTAGTTTCTGAAATGTAACTCAAGGAGAAGTATAAATTATTCTCTCTCTTGACATTCTCAAAAGGTTAAATTGGAAAGGAAACTGCGCCTGTGTCTGAGGCTTCATTGTACATGAAGCAATTTTAAGACAAAAGTTAGAGTAATTTATCTCAGTGTTACTTTGGCAAAATCCGTACAACTGGAAGAAGGTCTGAGGAGCTGGTCCAGATCTTATAACTTACACTCTTTGTAGCCCTCAGTGCTCGTGGATGTTTACATACCCGACTCCAGTTTAATTCCAGCCACTCCCTCATTTCATAGGAAATGAAGCTTCTAAATATAAATGCAAAGCCTTAGGACTCCTGTGAATTTGGTTCTGTAGTTCCTTCTGTATTCAAATATCTGTAAAATCAATATTGTCTGCCTTGGTTTAATCTCATTTCAATAAGGTACAATGATTATGAATGCCTGTTGTGGAATGGTGAAGATTTGGTGAAGGGATTTCTCGAAGATTAAAGACTAGAAGTGATATCTCCAAATAACCTTACTAGTAAATTGGAATGTAGCTTGGGGAGAACAGAGACAAATGTAGAAATAAGAGTTTATAAGCAGTGCGGGGAAGGCAAGTGATAAATGGGCTATTGTGATGGAAATACTGAGAAGTTGTATTCAGAAAAGTTAAATAATAACCAGTGCTAATTTAGTAATTCTTTCTTGCATCTCAGTAATGTATATGAGTCATTTTCTACATTTCTCCCTTGAATCCAGCATTGCCACTGATAGTTTGTCCAAGCACGTATTTAATCACCTTTTTGGCTGAATTTTGCTCAACAAGATTGTTCATAGAAGCCAGAAGGATTACCCGAGTATGTGAGCCACTCATAAATTAACAGAAACATTTTTTCTGTTGGTCTTTAACTAAAAATAATGCCCTCCTGACTGTTTTCCTTACTATTTCTGCTTTTGTTCTTAAGCGTGTCACAGGATTTTTATGCCTTCTGCTTTTTTCATGTTTTTATGCTTTGAATCTCAGGTGATACATGTCTGATATTTAAAACAAGGAAAATAATCTTAAATTGTGTTTATGATTTTAGATTTTTTTTTTATTCTGGACTTTGCCACCACCAGATAAAATGTTTGTGTCATCTGTAAGTATTTAATATACTTAGCTGATATTTTAGTTAGCTGCTTATTTTGTCTTTTCATCACATCTATATATAAATCAGCAGTGTTAAGTTTACAGAGTCAAGATTTTATTTTAGTGCTCCCATGATTTATAAGAAGTCAATTCATTTGGTAAATTACCTCATTTGTATACATGCTGTATAGTTTTTAATGCAATCAAATTGCAGATCACTTGCTCTATGTTTCAATTGTATTGGATTCACTGAAGCTTTAACTATCAACCCTAATTATTTAGAGATCCCTTGTGGATAGTTATGACCTTGATTACTATAGACATAGACAGAATTATAAGTATTGAAAAATCATGTACAATATATAAGATAAGATGAGGAAATATGTATCAATAAAATTACACAAAAACTGAAAATGAAAAAAATAACTCTGTATGTCAGCACATTTAATCCTTAACATTTTTCCTTCAGTATAGTTTTGAATACACCCAGTAAAGGTTTTTCCACTCTTTATTGATGGGAACTATTGTACTACCTGAGAGTTTATAAATGCCATCTACATTTCATTTTTCATCTTATTACTCATCCAATATGATGTAGGTGTTAAATTAGAAACAGTGGAAGCTGACAAAGTTGAATTGACTTAAGAAATTTTAGACAAAAATGCAGCACCAAACCTCAAGTTATTCTACACCATTATATCCAGGTGTCTGCCTGAATGCGTACTGCAGCATTTCCAAAGCTGTTCTTGGCAGCAGGAAAATTGCAAATTGCCTTCTGGGGTCTCCCCAGAGCTCCTAAAGAAATTATAGGGAGAAAGGTCAATTCTCCTGAGGGTCTACCCTAGGTGTCCATATGCTAGAGTTATTCAGAAGTACTCTCAGAAAGCAGGCACTGAGCAGACTACTCCGAATGAGCTGTTTGTCCAACAGTGCTTGAAGTCCCGCTGTTACCCATAGTCTGTCACAGTTATGCATTCACCAGGGGTCAGTAAGTTTAAGTATTCCGTGTAAAAATAACTGAGATGATTTCTGCACCCAGCAATGTCAGGAAAGCGGATGCCACTACTTTATGTGGGGTTTGTAAGAACTTCCCACCTTGCAAGGAGACTGAGACCCCATCAAGATATAGAAAGTCATAGCTGCCTACGTGCCTCTTCGGAGGCCTCTCCCCTCTCCTGTGGAGGATACTTCCCACCTAATCCATGGTCCGTCAGTTTTACTGAGATGCTCCGTGGGCAGGGCATCATCAGAGTTTACTCAGAGCTCTTGCTCTGGCTTCTAGCATTGTTTATCACGGAAGCTCTTCAGAAGTGGAATCAGAAATCTGGAGGGAATCAAGACTGCATCAAAAAAGACCTGTCCTCATTTCTGAACCTCAGTCAGAGCCTGCTGTTCCATCAAATACAAATTCATATTTGTTGCAATTACTCTTCAATAAGAGAAATTGAAGGAACATTTGTTTATCTGGATAAATGTCTCTGTAATAGTACTTTTCCCTTTGCACGCACAAAGAAAGAATAGAGTTCTTTCAGCTTCTTTTGTAGGAATCTGAGGTAGGCTTACTTCACAGTGTTTGTCCGAGAGAATTCCCGTATTTGTTTCTTTACTCCTCTGCTTCTACAATTCAACCTTTGTGTTTGGACTTTGTACTCAGAACATACACATACTCACATCCAAAACAGCCAGTTGCACATTGTACATTTAAAGGAAACGTGGGATTTGCAACTCTGATCAATGTGTTACTGGTCTTTTGCTTCTGGTTGTTATTCTAAATTTTCTCTTCTGAGAGGCTGTAATAGATTATCTTGTGGCCTGCTTATGACCTGCTATAGATGTCTTGAGTTTCCTCTGCAAGTTAACTCAAAATGAATTTTTTGATCTATTGTTTCTTATGTTTCACACTACTGTTGAAAGTTAGATAGTTGCATCAGAACGTCATGATTTTGGGGGTGGACTTTTTTCTCTTTTTTTTCCTGTACAGATGGCTCTCTAGCCCTCAGCCTAATTGGAACCATGACTAAAGAAATTTATCTACCTGAGCTCACAGATAGCCTGAAGCAGCTGCTTTGAGGTGTGAATTGCATCATTCATGTCAAGGAGTTACCAAAACCAAAAGACTCTTCTCTGAAGCCCCCCTTTGAGAGAATGCTGTGTATATGGCCATCTAAACCTAAACACCAAGGAGCTAAGGAGAAAAAGAGTCTTTTTGGTCGCAGCCAAGGGGAGAAGAATCAGCTCGTTCTCTTGAGAAGTGTAAATAGGAATGCTTTCACATCTTCCTTTCTGGGTAGGAAAGAGATGTCCTCTGTCAATGTCAAAATCTTCTCCTGAGAGTAGCTATTTTCAATTTGAGAAATTTGATCATCTAAATTAATGCAGCGTTTCTTAAGGTGAATAAAAGTCCAGTTTCTCTAACACGGTTAGCCAAAATCACATTGAAATTCCATACATCTCTTTCCATTTTAATGTCTGTACAATTTAATAGAACATGTTTAATTTACAAGCATTACATTTTTTTAGAACAGTTAAACTTTGAGCTCCGTTTTCATAATAATATGCAAGGAATTGAGGAATTTAAGCAGATAAACTATTAATACTAATGGGATTAATTCCCTAAGAGCAAGAGAAAAAAACCTCAAGAGCTTTCAGAAAATACCTTCTGCCTTCACAATGTAATTAAATTGTAGTTAAAGTTGCATTATACATTGTTAATTAAAGGGGAAAAACAGCACTAATATCTGCAATTAGTTTTTAAATAACATTAAGTTGAAGAAAATACCTGCACTTCAATTTCTTTTCACTGAATGTTTCAAGCAAGATTCTCCCAGGTCAGAGAAGAAGGCTGTGGGCAGGATCCCCTTCACATGCTGTGATCGGTGTAGAAACCGCTAAGTCACGCTCTAGGAGACTACTCTAAGGGCAAATATGTGATACATTTCTGATGTTATTAAAAAGGAGTGATGTCCTATATTATTTTCATAAGTCTAATTGATTCAAACTTACTTTGAATTTACAAGGGGTAATTTAAATTTCTGAAAACAAGAGTGTAAATTCTTTGAGCCTTTGTGTTTGCACCACACCTACTATACTGTGAATTCAACCGGAATACAAACAGTCTCTGAAACTTGCCCCAGACAAGTAGGCTCAAATTGAGGGATATGCATAAACTACAGGACACCCTAAAAACCTCCTTTTGGAAGCTCCCCTTTTTCTGTTCTGTATATGCTTACAAAGATCAACCCAGTGACAGCACCTGCAGCAGTCTCTACAAGGATGCAAACCAGAAGTTGGGGGATTTTGTCACTTAGAGTTTTGTACCACCACTAAGTATGGGAGCCATCTTCAATGTAAAATAAATAGTATTAGCTATGTCTTTAGTGGTTTTATGGAACAGCTATTGCCTTGTTTCTGGATCTCATACAACTTTGTTCTTGGCTTTGTGACCTGCTTAGTGCCATAGGAGTGCAGCTATTTCCTGACTGCCGTTCAGTCTGTAAAAGAGCTGGGGACTGACCCATTAATTTAATTGAACATTAAGATGAAAACATTGCAAGCCTTAGAATCTGATCAGCGATCGGTGAAGAAAGGCCTGGCTGCATTTACAGCAATAGGTTATTTTCATTAGAAATTTCTAGTTATCAAAGCCAAAAGTTTTCATGGAAATATATACGGTTCAGCTAAATTTTGGTAAGGAAGATTATATAGGTGTTGCGTGGAATTTCTGACCTGATGGAAAAAAGTTCAGAACTTTACTCTTTTCTGTGTCAGACTCTGGTTATTTTTGTTTCTGCAATTTTTTTTCCATATCCAAGTCCAGACCCTTAATTGGTAAATCCCACCAATACTGGGGAGACAGAGGAGACAACAGCCTAGACTAATGCGGTTAGAAAGAGTGAAATTTTCTGGAGAACCAGGCATGAATTAGCATCTATGTGTATGGATGTGCATGATAATGTACACAAGTGAAGAAGCTGAAGTTCAGGTCACCTTTTGCAACTTGGACAATGCAACCCGTGCACAGGATGGCAGGGAGGCCTCCAAGACTGCTGTTGGGGCTGGTCCCCAGTGCTGCAGGGATACTCTCAAGCATCGTTACAAGGTTATGGAGCAACGGGAGGGGACTGGTGGAGCAGGGGCACTTTCTGAGACCTGGAAAAAAGACTAGAGTGCCTCCCACCTTCCAGGTGGGCAAAGGGAGGGATGTAAAGTACATCTCCACCAGCCATACTTCACAGCTGACTCAGCTGGTAGCAGGAGGTTGGATTAGATGGCCTCCTGAGGTCCCTTCCAGCATGAATTATTCTGTTATCATGTAGCAATCCAGCAGACCAGAAGTGGGCTGGCAGGCCAGGAGTTTGTAAACCGGGGCTGATCACATCCCCTATGTCTCAGAGGCAGCCCAGGAGAGCTGCAGCTATGTGGCAGCTTCCCAGGTCTCCCTTCTCAGCCCTCCTTGGGCTCCATGACTCAGTGAAATGGGCAGAAGTTTAACTCCCAAATCTTTGCCCTCAACCCACACCTCCTGTGTCTCCACAGTATGTCTCATTCAGAGCTGATAGTTCCTATGCAATTCAATACTGTCTCCTTCTGCAGTTTTTGACCCTGGTTGAGTTTCACCCATATGGCATTTAAAGCAAAAATGTGGCCCTATCATTAGATACAGAGAGTAGGAAGTAGGAAGAAAAGTTTTAGGGGAAAGATGCTGAGTTCAGCTGTTGTTCATGTTGAATTTAAAAGTTTATCAGATAAAGATGTGGCACTTGGGAGAAGATAAAACTATTGTTAGAGAAGAAAAATCTGTGACACCATAATTGAAATGGGGGCCAAGAAAGGAAACCTGTGGATGAGAATGGTGTACCACAAGCCAGAAGATAAGATGCTGAAAACTGTCATCATGGAGCTGCACAAATGAAAAGGTGTGCGAGAGAGGACTGTGCATGACAGAGGAACTTGAGTTTCTAGATTTAACTTCTGTTCCCTTGGGCAAAGACAGCAGCAGGACCTTTGCTTGTTAGGTTTAGTTTCTGTTCTGTTTAAGTGAAAGTTTGTCTAAATTAGAGATTACCACAGATTGAGGAATATAGGCTGTCTTGGAGGTCACATGTGGTAGTATCACTTGGCTTAACTGAGTGGTGGGTGATGTTAAAGCAGAGTTAGTGTTGGTTGGAGTCACTGAACTTTGACCTAAGAATTCATTCCTGAAATCACAGAGTCCTGACTAGCCATTACAGTATGAGGAGAATTGACCCAGATCAAGAAGAGTATTAAGGAATGTATCTTTCTGAAGGAAACAATTTGCACTATGAATTGCTAAAAAATGCTTGCTCCTTAAAAAAATAAAAAGGTCTCCTAGTTTTTAACTTTTCCTTTGAAAAGCATGGGTAATTTTCCAGAGATAATAAATCTTGATAGCCCAGCAAACTAGAAAAGCAGAACTTCTACAAATATCCTGGATTGAAAGTCTGTGCTGAGGAATAAGGTTCTGCAAAAAGGAAAATAAGAAAGTGCCTAGGAAGCAAATGCATATATTTAACATAATACGGTCTATTTGTTCTATATCCTAGCCACTTCTTCTCTGAGATTACAGACCTGAAATGTTTATTCATAAGCTTTCAGACAGTGCCTAGTACAACGAAATTACAAAGGTACTTGATTCCTCTGAGTACTTCTGCGATTGAAATTTTAAATTTTGAGATAACGATGTGAAAGGACCATTAGACTGAAAAGTCAAATATCAAGAAATTAGAAAAACCAAAATACAGGCTTTTAGGTCTCAATGTGCCAGTTTAACCCTGCAGAGCAAAAGCAGTATGCAGCTTCCTGAGCCCTGGTCTGCCATGGCCTGTAAGGAAAGGTCAAGAGGTCTCACGGCAAAGGCTGTTGAACCCTTCAAAGGAGTAGATGTGCTTCATGAGGGGGAGCAATGGGCATGCCGTTTGTCTTGTGGCTTAGCTGTACGTTGCAAGTGCTCTGTTATGTTTGTGTTGTGATTTCAGCATGTTGCTATCTCAGGCTTCTAAATCAAAATGGTGTGTAACTCCAAATACATCAAAGAAGTAAACTTGGTGTTAAAGCATTAAACCCTCCTTGTGTGGAACATCTGAAAGAGCTTGATGAGAGACTGTTGGACTCTGACACCATAAGAGGTCTGGAAAGAGTTCAATAAGGCAATTTCATGCATTATTTATAAATGCATTGTAGCATCCTGATAGCAGATTCTGCTCAGTAATAGTACATTTCTGAGGTATGCATTCTTTTTCATTGCAGTGTGAATCACTTTGTTCTAGAACACTACATTTTTCAGGACTTGAAGAAGTAGCAATGGGTCACATAAACTCATTAAATAGACTGGATTGAGCCGTAAACTCAGTATTTGTAATTCCACATCAAGAAAAGTAAACCCTTTGTGAAATACTTTAGAATGAAGCTAAGCATTATTAGACTATTCCTGTTTAGTAACAGTCAGAATGATTATTCTTTCACATGTAAACTGTGTGACCAAATGGAATAGAAACTAAAGGATACATTTCAGGTTATTGTCCAGACACAATCTAAAATTATGTGTCTGAGTGCTTCGAATATTTATCTGGGCTAAGAAAGGTGTGAAATGAAAATAGAGATTTTCTTTCCAAAGGGTTACACCATTGTACCTTGGGGTTTTTTTTAAGTGTCTGGCATTTTAGCAAGGCTAGTCCTTTAGACAGGTATTGGAAATATCTACATAAGATTGGATTTAAATCAACAAACACTTTCTTTGCCTCTTTTTCTGTGTGAGTATGCCACTGAAAATTTCTGATGTTAAAACTTATTTTTTGTCATTTGCTGTAGTACAGCTCGACAGTCACAGATTTTCTTTAACATCTATTTATTTTTCTAAGTTCTATTTAATATAATCCTTTATGTCCCTAGACAACAAGTTGATTTTCTTGCAAGGACTGGATTAAATTTGGTCTTGGCCTATATCAGTGATTGCTGAACCAAGGAGAATAAATTGAAGCATAAATTCGCAGTCAAATTAGCATCACTTTGTTTGAGAACTTTAATATGTTCATCATGTTTATCCACTAAACCAGAGGTGATTTAGGATGAGGTTGGGCTTTCAGTACATATCCACTGGAAGTATATAAGCTTATTAAAGTATATAAGTGAATTTGAACCTATATAAGTGTAATTAATATTACAAAAAGTTTAGAAGCTGCAGTGTCACAAATGTAACCATAACTTCACAAACTTTGCCTTGAAAAAAAAAAATATAGTAATAACAACAGTTATTAATCACATAACCACAGTTGTGGTATGTGATGAAAAACTGAGCTGTTGAAAAATTTTAGTCATAGTTTTAATAAAAAAACTCTTAGCACATGTCATTAATAAGATGTTTGGAAAGTTACTTTACAAATAAGCCCTTTAACCTGACCATTTGGACTATTCAGTGGCAGAATCTCCTCCTCTCTTTCATTTCAAAGAAGTCTCAGAATATATCAAATGGAACTTTGTTCCCTCATTTCCTCTGTAGAAAATATATTTAACTGCACCTGGAATGCTGCCCATAAAATAAGACATATACATATATTTATGTATACATTTGTATTAAAAAAAACCCCAAACACATAGAACAAGCCAGCAGTTAAGTGAACAAGCCCATTATACTTACAGAATTGACAAGTGACTTTTCAGATGAGAATATAGTATTCTTTCTCCTTTTCATGAAAAAGCTCATAAATCTGAAGCGGAAATCTTCACTATCTCTTTACATGAGCACTTTTATTTTTCTAGTTATGAGGCTAATAAACCTGTCAGCTTAAGAGAGATTGACTGATGGCCATGGATAAGCAGAAAGTTTTCCCAGCACACTTGGACACTTGACCAGGGATCATTTGCAACGGATCTCTATCATCTCTGTCTCCATGAAAGAAATATACTGCAGATCATGACATTTCCACCGCTGGGTGAAGGAGTTTAATTTCTTTTCATGAGCTTTTCTTAGGCCCAGGTTTGGTTTTTTTTTTGTTTTGTTTTCCTTCCTGGAGTAATTTTTGTATGGCTTCTTCAGGGCAGCAGTCCAGTACTATAGGGGTTTTTTTTTGTTTGTTTTTTTCCTGACAGGCTAAAGGTTGGCATTGCTAAAATCTTACACGTGCTATATTGATCTTCATTTTAATTATTCCTTACCCATTAATATTGGTTAAACATAATTATCTCTGTGTAAGTTAATATGCTGCCTGTTGGCATCTGCCAATGGACTGCTGTTATAATGGGTATGCATTTGGCTTAAATACTTGGGTCCGTGATTACTGAGGGAAAAAATAAGAACAGTTACAAGTTATCCATATTCTCTGCTTTTAAGCAGGAAAAATAGTGTTGCTGAAGAAGAGCTGATTTTACCCTATCCATTCCACCAATTATCTGAAGAAAGGAATGGCAGATGCAGGGAGGGTAAGAAGAAAGTGCCATCTAATTCCCGAGTAGTCACTGAAAAGGGTTTTGCATTTCAGTTGAGCAAAAATTGAATAATCTCAAGTTTTTGTAGCACAGCAGAAGAAATGTATTTAGCTAATTGTGCCCTGCAAACACAGCTCTGTAAAAACACTGTGAACTGAAAAATAACTTGAAAAATAGCTTGAATTAAGTAATTTTACAGACTTGAACCTACTGTTCTCTAATACTTTCTGCAATATAATACTTATAATGAAATTTGAGGAGTAATGTTTTTACCCCCAAACTTACTAAATTATACAGGGACCCTGAAAGACAAATAAACCAATGTAATTTGAAAGTATCTGAATTATATAGCTGTTATTTCTGTTCTTTAAAACTACACATCAAAAATGAAATCAGAATGTATCAGAAAGGAAAGTAAAGTGGAGAGTAACATTTTTAGGGAGAAAGAAAACTGAATTCCACTAACTGACCCTGACCATGTACTGGGTCAGAGATAAATTCCTTAAGAAGATACATGTTGTATTTGAAAAAAGTGCAGAGGAGTTCACTAAGAGATTAATGAAGGTGATGTTTTAATGAACTTTTCTAGGAAGAGATTAACAGTGGTAACTTTTAGAAATATAATTTCCTTTATCTGGAGCAGACTCAGTGCCTGAGCATTGTCAAGGAACACTGAGCAGAAGCCTGTGGCCTCTGGCTGGCACCCGAATTGTGCCTTCACTGAATGAGAGCTGAGACTTAACATGCTTCTTTCCCCATCCTCTGTGAGCAAAAAGAGCAGTTCCTAATTTTGACTTGTTCTAGCACCCTCACAGGGTCAGGAGATGGTGTTGCATGGGTATTGATATCTGATATTTTCCTTTACCAGAAGTGAGAACATAGATGCACTTGAGATTCTGGAAGGATTGTTTTCTACATCTGCCCATTCTATCCCTCTTTTCTTCAAGGACACCACTCACTGTGGGGCTGGGCAGAGAGTGATGGAGGAGTTCAGTGCAGGAGTGGACTCCCCATGGACTCAGCTGCGACGTGTTCAAAGAAGAACAGATGATGTTAAAGGTTTAAGCCAAAGATGAAGTCATCTGACATCATCCACAGCACAGCATTCTCTGTCTTCTCTCCTACCTACTTTCTCCTGCATTGCTTTGCACGGTCTTCTCCCTCTAAAAGCAGCTGTAGTGGCAACATGAAGGGGCAATCTGCCAATTCTTTTCTCTTCTGCTGAGAGCAGCAGCATAGGAAAGAGGGAATTTTAGGTCTTCCCAGTTGAGGTAGTGGAAGGAAAACATCTCCTGCACATCCTTCAGTGGGGCAGTTGAGCAATCTAAATACGAGGATTTTAGGGTATGTGGCATACTTACTTTTTCAACAGTAATCTGTGATCTGCCTTACTATGGCGGGGGCATATAGCAGTGCTCTGCCATAACCATGCGGTACAATACACACTGTCATGCCTCAGAGCAGTTAAGCAGATCCAAATCCCTTTAGCATCATAGGATGAAGAGTAGCCATGACTCTACCTAAGAAAATCTATGTAAAGTGTGACTTTCTATATTGCTACAGCATATCTGCAGCCTGCATCCTTGGTTCAGATTTGATTATTTTTCTTGACAATCTTGACAGCAGTGATGAAAATTAAGAGAGTATATGTGGGAGAGGAGAGAAATCTGTATATAATAAGAATTTTAAAAGGCGAATATTGTGCAAATTCTATATATCAAATACTGTAGAGTAAGCAGACTTTGTGAACATTAAGAAAGTAACAAAGCAGAACACAAAATGTGAAAGCAGAATATTTAAAATTGACAAAAGTTATACTGCAGCCAACACAAGCACTTTGTTACTGAGAAATGTCACAGAGTTGGAAAGTTCAGCAAGCTTTGAAAGGGAATTACAAGATTTTACTGTTATGGCATGGGAATATTACAGAAGTGAGAAAAAAGGGTGAACCAGATGCAGAAAGGAAAGTGCAGAGCAGTATCCATTACTAATACACCATGTCCACACTATTGCATAATAATATTACAACCTCACAAGAGCATAATATCCCTGTCTGCCATAATTGAGCTATACCCAGGGTCTGATCCAAAGAACATCAATAAAAAGACCTTCAGTGACTTCAATATGCTTGGGATCAGCTAGTACAGAAATAAGGGGATTGCTTATGCTACTCCTGCCCCTAATAGCTTATCTAATTAACACTTGGTTGCAAAGACCTCTTAGAGATGGTTGCCGCATCCCGATGATAATCAAACTGCCGTATGCTGTGGAAATGCCAGTCTGGGTTTACTCAGACCCTGACACAACCCTGTGTTACTGCTGAGTAACCCAGTTAGTTCTTCACTACTACTGAAGTACCTGTAAACCGATTGTCACAGTCTCTGAGCACGTTCAAATGAATTCTACCTCATGTCCTGACATGTCTTTGCAAAGACATACAGAAACCCCGAGATGAAGCCAGCATTTGAGCCCCGACTTGATTAATATCCAACTCTCAGGAAACACACTTGGGCCAAGGCTCAAGCACTGGGCAATGTGCAGAGCGTGATAGTGAAGTTCGAGTTCCTACATGATTTATTGTTACTGGCGTTTTTGGTGTATGAATGTACTGTAGATGAAGTGGGACATGTGTGTTCCACCCAAATTCCTTACCATATTACCCGTAATACCTTGCAGCACCATCCTGAGACCAATATTAGACAGGCAAGTCTGCTTTAGGATGACTAAAGTACCAAAAGAAACATGGAAATACACCATTTCATCCTAGTCTGATCCAAGTTTTTCACCGAAAAAAGAAACTCATTCAAAAATTAGGGGAAAAGCCATTGCATAAATATACGCTAAATATTCAAGCTGAGGCATTGGAAGGACTTTGCTTCCAGGAGTCACTACAGCCACCTCTACACTAGTTAATAAAACGGTGCTGGAGTACAGGCTTGAGCGCTGGCCTGAGATGATTTGTACTGTTTGATACATGTCCTTGCACATTTTTTACCTCTGCCGCCCAGCTCCCTGCCAGGTAATGCCAAGGGGACTGTCCCTCCTAAGGTGGTGCAGACAAAACCACTTTGGGGAGGAGAGAGAGTCATCTGGAGACGAAGGCTGCTGTGTCTTTTGACCTCATGTGGCCAATGAATGGTCCTTGACCCTGTTTTAAAACATGTCACCTGTATGTATACCAGATTCATCAAATCTGTAAGAATATGGTAGCTGGTGATAAGATAATGACCTGGTATACCAAAGAGTTTACTTGAGAAATGAACTTTATGCTGCAATAGTCAATGTAAGAGAGACTATGGAATGATTAATAGTATAGTTAGAGAAAACACATTGTACTTTCTTGCTTGACTGCCTTAGATTTATTCTACTGTTATGCTATGCACATACGTCTTAGAGAAATGAGAATTGTGTAAAAGTAGTGGTGAATGAGAGTTCAGCAATGCTGTTAGGAAGTTCTCACCACCGCAGAGACGTGCATCTTCCCATTGCCTCCAGAAAAGGTTATTACATTTACTGTCATATTATATGGAATGAAAAGCAAGGTGCTGCACTTTTAAATGTTCCTATAGGATATTCTTGGGCAGGAAATGCGTAAGGTCAGGCTATGCTTTTAAAGGGAAAAGGATGCTTAAAAAGGGCTGTGAGTAAGAAGGTATTGGAAGCATATGGAAATAAGTGTGCTGTTTAACTGGCATCTTTTGAAGAGACTGGTTTAAATCTTGTTGTCCTAAATAAGACATTTGGTGTTAGATCTCAGACTGAAGTCTACATCACTACATAAGACTGTGGATTTGCATATAATTTAAGGTAAGAAAAAAAGTATTCTTTTTCTTTAATGATCTTTGAAATTTCCTGTTTGCCATCACTAGAAGAATGTAGCAGTGAAAGAGTGGCTACATTTATTCCTTGAAGTGTTTTAAAACTTGTTTTAGCAGTTTCATTACACTAGCTGCCCTGTTTTCTTTTTAATCATTTAGTATGGAGACAAAATATTCTTTATATTCATAAAAAAAATCTAATGTCTGTAAACAGTAGCAGGGATCTCATTTCTTAAGCTGTGAGTTCAGCATGCTGTGAGTTTTAATAAAGCCATTATAACTGGCTACTCAGTTCTCTCAAGTGTATAATTTTTTTCTTTTAAAATGTTAATAGCGACATTTTTATTGTGAAGGTTCTCCTTCTTTAAAGAACTAATATTATTCTCTATAAATCTGAAATATTTGGTGCTATTTTTCATACAACAGCAGTTATGGAGACTGAAAGGCACTTGGCCTGCAAAAGACCCAGTCTTATCTGCAAGACTCAGACATGCCAGAGGTGAGGACTTTGTGATAATAATAGTAAAGATGCATCAACATGGGCTATAAGTTTAAGGACATCCACCCATTGAAAATTACTTGCTAATGTTCATTAGGTAACCAACATACCTAATTCTCAGCTAGTAAAATTTGTAAGATCCTCACTTCCACATAGTGTATTTTGTTTCCTTGAAGAAATATGGGTGTCTAAGATCAGGGTGCTCAAAAGCCTGCACTTCTTCTAGCTAGTAAGAAACACAGAAGTCTCTTAAGTAGCACCATCCCTAGCATTTAGCTACCTAACACTGGACTGCAGGGATTTAGGGTTTCATTGACTTGAAATATTTTAATCTTAATTTTAAGTGCCTAAGCCCTTTCTATAACAAACTAAAAGGTGTAAAACAGCCCTTTATATAAGGGCTGAAAAAGGAGGGTGTTGTTCATTCTCTTTTATTCAAAACCTGGGGGAACACCATTAATTTTATAGTCCACACAAGAGAGCTGGATGACCAGAGTCCAGTGCCCTGCTCTGGCTGACGGTGTGTAACTTGTCTTTTCCACAAAGAGAACGTTCTCCTTGGCCCAGTAGGTATGTAATTGTTCTGCACAATGTTAAACAGCAAGAAAGGCAGACAAAAGGGAGCAAGAAGGTCCCGTCCAGAGTAGTTTGTAGCAAAGTTGCACAGCTAGACTGCATGGGAGAGCGTGTGGAGGGCCCTGACCCCCAGAGAGGTGTTCCAGACACTGGGACAGATCTGTGTTGCACCATTTTTGTCTGGAGATGTGGGATCTGTTTTCTGAAAGCAATGTATGCAGAGAACATTAGATTAATTTTGAGTTACTTTTATGTCCAGCTGTTTAGTCCTCTACATGGGTGTCTGACAACACACCGCTGTAACACCACCTGCTCTGATCCCAACTCTGAAGTTCTCATATCCCGTTCCAATCTCTCTGGCTACCAGAAGCCATACTAGTTCTTATCACACTGCTGTCCAGCCTCCATACCCTGATTTCCATTTCCATTTTCCATTTCAACATTTCCAAAGCCCCAAGGGTCCTTTATTCTTCTTTACTGCTCCTGCCTTCTTAGCCTCCTCTTCCATTTTACACAGCCCCCTGGACAAAACTCTAGTTTCTTCATCCTTTCTGCCTTCCTCCATTGTGCCAACAACCCTTGTCCTCTTCATCTCTCAAGCCTTCTGCCGCATGGCTTCATGCAGAAGTGCTAGTGGCAGGGTGGACCCAGTTGCTACACAGGGTTTTGGTGATATTTGTGGGAATCAGCAACTACTGGGAGGGGAAATTTCAGATCCAGGAATGACTTACTGAAAGATAAGAATTAATCATGCATCAACTGCTTCATGACAGTGACCCTGGTTCACATTATTTCCTCATGGTAAACAGGAGATGTTTTGCCTCTTTGTAAAAGCATATTACATTTACTCCGGGGTAGGTATGTGTCCCTGGGCAGTTAGCATGATAAATTTTTTTCATGTTTCCACACAGCTTGCTTTATTGTCAAGCCAAATTATCATGCACCACATGACAAGTAAACTGGTAATATCAGGTACGACACTTGATCTCAGCACTCAGCTTCCTCTCCGCTAGCCATTACTCTACCCATTACCAGGGATTGGGTCGAAAGGAGAAATTAGAACAATTCACAGAAACTAAAACAATTTTATGGTCCAACAACCAGAAGAATGATGTCAATCGCCACTAAAGAGTGACATGGCAAAGAATCCACAAACAGTATGTGAAATGGTTTGCAGGAGGCCCTAGAAGCATGGGCACATGAGTTAAAAGGAAAAACAATAACGAAAGGGGGTTCTTCCTGGAAAACTGCTGCTCCAGTTTCCAGTGGGCACTTCCCCAGATGGAGTAGAAGGACTGATAGTGCTTCCAATCTTAATAAATGACTTCTAAGTCATTTTTACAAGAAGTGAGTAATGAATACTGTGACCAGGACTAGAGTGGCTCTGCCTCCAGCTAGATGGAGGAAAGGGACAACCATGTTTATTGGACTGTGTGGCTCCGACGGCCTGGCACGTCAGACCCCCAGGGATATAAGGTGCTAGTGGACATTGGAGCACAGTGTACCCTAAGGCCAGCAAATCCATGAAGGAGCAGAACCCATCTGTATTTCTGGAGTGACAGGGGGATCCCAACAGCTGACTGTACTGGGGGCCCAAGTGAGTCTAACTGGGAATGACTGGGAAAAGCACCTCATCCCTGGCACAGGCTGCCTCAGGAGAAGGTATTTCAAGGACCCAAAAGGGTACTGGTGGGCTTTTGGCATAGCTGCCTTGGAGATGGAGGAAATTGAACAGCTGTCTACTTTGCCTGGTCTCTCAGAGGACCCTTCTGTTCTAGGGTTGCTGAGGGTTGACGAGCAACAGGTGCCATTCACTACCACAGCGGTGCACTGGCAGCAATACTGCACCAACAGAGACTCCCTGATTCCCACCCATGAGTTGATTTGTCAACTGGAGAGTCAGGGAGCGATCAGCAGGACCTGCTCACCCTTTAACAGTCCCATATGGCCAGAGCAGAAGTCCAATGGAGAGTGGAGGTTGACAGTAGACTATTGTGGCCTGAATGAAGTCTCACTGCCACTGAGTGCTGCCATGCTGGACATGCTAGAACTTTAATACGAACTGGAGTCAAAGGCAGGCAAGTGGTACGCTATGATTGATACAGTTAATGCATTTTTCTCAATCCTTTTGGCGGCAGAGTGCAGGCCACGGTTTGCTTTCACTTGGAGGAATGCCCAGTACCCCTGGAATCAACTGCCCCAGGGGTGGAAACACAGCCCCACCATTTGCCATGGACTGATCCAGATGCACTGGAACAGAAGGGAGCTCTGGAGCACCTACAATACATTGATGATATCATCATATGGGACAGCACAGCAGAAGAAGTCTCTGAGAAAGGGAAGAAAATAGTTCAAATCCTTCTAAAAGCTTGTTTTGCCATAAAACAAAATAAGGTCAAGGGACCTGCATAGGAGATCGTTTTTAGGAATAAAATGGCAAGATGGGTGTTGTCAGATCCCAATGGATGTGATCAATGAAAGAGCAGCCATGTCTCCACCAACTAGCAAAAAGGAAACACAGGCTTTCTTAGGCGTTGTGAGTTTTTGGAGAATACATATCCCAAATCACAGTCTGACTGTAAGCCTTCTCTATCAGGTGACTGGGAAGAACAATTTCAAATGGGGCTGTGAGCAATGACAAGCCTTTGAACAAACTAAACAGGAAATAGTTCACGCAGTAGCCCTTGGGCCAGTCTGGGCAGGACCAGATGTAAGAAATGTGCTCTACACCGCAGCCAGGGGAAAGGTCCGACCTGGGGTCTCTGGCAGAAAGCACGAGGGAAGACTCCTGGGGTTTTGGAGTCGGGGATGCAGAGGATCTGAGGCTCACTACGCTCCAACTGAAAAAGAAACATTGGCAGCGTATGAAGGGGTGCTTCAGAAGGGATTGGTACTGAAGCACAGCTCCTCCTGGTGCTCCAACTGCCAGTGCTGGGCTGGATGTTCAAAGACAGGGTCCCCTCTACATCATACATCTGGTGCTAGGTGGAGTCAGTGGGTCGTACTGATCACACAGCGGGCTCGAATAGGAAACCCCAATCATCCAGAAATTCTGGAAGTGATCACAGACTGGCCAGAAGGCAAAGATTTCAGAATGTGGCCAGAGGAGGAGGTGACACGTGCTGAAGAAGCCCTGCTGTATAATAAACAATCAGAAAACGAGAAGCCATGTGCCCTCTTCGCTGATGGATNGGCTCAGGTGGATCTGGACTGGCAACATAAGGAAGGGTGAATTATTTATAGCTTGATGGGCCCATAACACTTCAGGCCATCAAGAAAGAGATGCAAGATATAGATGGCCTCGTGATCAAGGTGTGGACTTGACCATGGATGCCATCTCACAGGTCATCTATGAAAGGGAAACACACACTGCAATTAAGCAAGTCAAGCAGGTAAAACCTCTGTGGTATGGAAAATAATGGCTAAAATATAAATATAGGGAGGCCTGGCAGATTGATTACATCACACTCCCACAAACCCATCCAGGCAAGCGCTATGTACTTACAATGGTGGAAGCAACCACTGCGTGGCTGGAAACATACCCTGTGCCCAATGCCACCACCCAGAACGCTATCCTGGGTCTTGAAAAGCAAGTCTTGTGGCAACATGGCACCCCAGAAAGAACTGAGTCAAACAACGGGACTCATTTCCGAAACAACCTCATAGTCACCTGGGCCAAAGAGCATGGCCTTGCCTGGGTGTATCACATCCCCTGTCATGCACTAGCCTCCAGGAAAATCGAATGATACAATAGACTGCTAAAACTACACTGAGAGCAATGGGTGGTGGGACGATCAAACATTGGGATACACATTTAGCAAAGGCCATTTGGTTAGTCAACACTAGGGGATCTGCCAATCAAACTGGCCCTGCCTAATCAAAACTTTTATGTACTGTAACTCTGAGCATTCTGAGCCCTGAGAAACTAGATTTTTGACTTATACAGCTAAAATGGCAATCAGTAACAACTTGTGCACCTATGCAAAAAAAATTCCTGTATTTAAATTCTGAATTTCATGGTAACTAAAAAGAAAAAACCCAAACCTAGAAATGTTTATGGAAGTCTTCTTTCCAATGAAATCCATTAAAGAACAGTTCATTCTAACATTATATTCTGGCACCAACTATTGATACTGATCCAGAATAGAAAGGGGGGGGGGGGGATTTTCTTTACTAGTTGCCTGCTTAACAGGATTTCATTTAGGAAGTATGTGAAAAGGCCACTATTATTGTGGAGCAATTGACTACAATCAAAATTTAACCTCTGATATCAATAATCCTTTCCCACTTTTTATTGATTTTGGGCTACATTCTCATTTGTTAAGATGGATAGTGTCTTAGTCTGTAAGCAGTAGCTGCAAAATATGTACAATTTGCATGTGGCTAGGAATATTCAATTATCTCCCTGAATACAGAATGTTTGTGTTGTTATGTCTCATTTCACAAAAAGTATGACATATATCTATATTTTCAGAATAAATGACTTGTTTTAAACAATACAAGAAAGAGATTGTTTGTACAATGTTATATATGTTAGTCCACAGAACATTTCATAACTGTTTACCTCCACTGAAAGCAGAGACAATTGACATTTCACGTATAAGTGGAAAAAAGGCATACCAGTCTAAGTAGAATTGTACACAAATATCAGTTTCTGAAGTATGAAGATGGAAACAGCTAAAGAAAATTGCATCTCGTATGACCTACAACTCTCAGAAACCTATATAACTTTCTTAAATTACGTGCATGAACTAGCTTCAGATTTTTTATAATTTTGTAAGTCACAGAAGCTACAAAATCCAGATGGTTTTGCTTTCTTTGATCTAAAATGGTAAAATTGATGATGACTCATACATAAGAACTGTAATTTTTCTCACTCAGCACTGAGGATTCAGAAGTATCCTACCAATACAAAAGTTAGGTTTCCAGTGTAGCTGCAACATTGTCGAGTGAAAAGTAAGCAAACAAATGCAAACACATTTTGTGTGTGCAATAATAAAAATCTGAGTCTGAATCTTCTGCAGCCTTGGAACAAGGGCAGCAATTACAGGATATATACTGCTTACTGCAGAAATTCCAGGTGTAGTTCACAAGCAGAAGGCAACCAGTGCCTTGCCAGATGATCTGTTGAGGAATAGTGGTGGGCTTGGTGTGCAGCCGGATCCTCGAGGGGTCTGGTGCTTGCTGGCTTGCTTCCTCCCTCGTGCTGCTGAGGATTTACGGAGCAACCTCTGCTCCAGCTTTACCCAGCTGCCAGTCACGTCCACGCAGTCCTGGCATAGGGATTGCTCTTGAATTTTTCACAAAGTCACAAACAGCTTGTCAACCACTGCTGAGCCCTTCTGTCATAGGAGAATAGAAACAGCCTTCCTAAAGTTCAGTTCAGCTGGAAACTGACTGATCCCACCAAAAGCTTCTGCAAGCTTTTTCCCCTAAGTTTTCTAAGATTTTTCAAAGTGTTTATTATAACAAACACTAATCCTTTCAACTGAACCTCAGTTGCTAAACTTTAAAATAGTCTTTATTTCACCTTAAAATACATCATGTTCTCTGCAGGTTTTAGATTATACAGAGTGCCTGTATTTCCAGTCATAGCCCCAAGGCAACATCAAACTCCCACGAACTCAGAAATCATCAGGTTTCATGACAGCATATGATTCAGCTCTCAGCTTCCTCAAATGCTCTGATTTCCCCCCTCTAGTGGGACAGTGATGCTTGCGGGTTGTGGTGGGTTGACCTTGCCTGGCTGCCAGATGCCAAACCACCCGCTTTCTCACTCCCTCTTCTCAACAAGACAGGGGAGAAAAGAGGTTGAAGTGAGGCGAGATAAGGACAGGGAGATCGCTTACTGGTTATTGTCACACACAAAACAGACTCAGCTTGGGGAAGATTAATTTAATTTATTGCCAAGTAAAATAAAGTTGATGGTGAGAAGCAAAGACAAAAGCTAAAACACCTTCTCCCTCACCCTCTCTTCTTCCCAGGATCCACTTTGCTCCTTTGTCCCCAAGTTCTCTATGTTCTTCCCAACCCCAAGTGGTGCAGGAGATGGGGAATGGGGGCTGCGGTCAGTCCATAACAGCTCCTCTCCAATGCTCCTTCCTCCTCACTCTGTTCCCCTTCTCCAGCGTGGGGTCCTTCCCATGGGCTGCAGTCCTTCAGGATAAACCTACTCCAGTGTGGGGTCTCCATGGGCTATTGTTCCCTCAAGAAACATCCACCTGCTGTAGCATGGGGTCCTCCATGGGCTGCAGTGTGGATATCTGCTCCAGCAAGGTCCTCTCCAGGGAATGCCGGGGAGTCTCTGCTCGGGAGCCTGGAGCACCTCCTCCTTCTCCTTCATCTCTCACCTCAAGGCTCGCAGGGCTGTTTCTCTCACATTTTTCCTCATCCTTCGCTGCTGGGCAGTGTTTTGCCCTTTCTTACCCAGGCTTTCCCCAAGGTGCCACCACCTTGGCTGCAGGACTCAGCCGTGCCCTGTGGTGGGTATGACCACTCCTCACAGAGGCCCCTGCAGCCCCCCGCCAGCCCCTGGGCACATGTGCCTGGTACACACTTTCAATTTCCTTCCAATTCTCTGGTCTTGCTGGTTTTTTAACTTGCACACAGCCCAAGTATCCTACAGTCAATAAGTAAAATTCAAAATTACTTGAAGCTGATAAGCAAAATTCAAGATAAGTAAGGTACTTTTATGTAGGTATTAAATAACTTACATAGCTCCTATATAAGAGCCTAGTAAAGTTCAGATCTGCTCAGAAAAGTCAAATCTCAAAAGCTTTTGCAGAAGCTGCTGCCAGAGAAATGTTTACATTTGTGTCGTAGCCTGGCACACATCTGAGAAGAGAGTTAATTTGTGGGGAAAAAGATGGACCGTCTTGCACATCTGCAGGATTTTGTCATCCCATAGGTATTTTGTCAAAACAGAGATCAGAATTTTTTTTGCCTGTGTGTTAACATACTACCTGAAAAATTAAGCACAGGGAAAAAACTGGCTCAGGTATGATACTGCCATCATGAAGGGAGAGTTGCTAAACTACAGTGACAATTGCAAGCAGCGCTCTGCTAAAACCCTGAAAAGCCAAAACACCCCAAAAGCAGTAAAAACAAGGGATTTATTTCTGCTTGAAATGTTTTCATGTTGTTTTTCAAGCTCTTAAATGAAATGCTGTGCTTTTCTCCCAAAGCACCATGATAAGATAAATAATAAATAGACTTCAGTGTTTGAGTCCAACAACTCAAAAAGTTTAAGAGCAGAGAGAGGGAAAGTTAAAGAAAGGAACCAGTGGTCCAGGATGATACCATACAGGAGGATGATAATATACAGGCAAATGGAAAAATAAATATTTATGTAGGGTGTGGGTGGCTGGTTTTCTGCCATCCAGGCCCTGTACAAGCAGATCTTTTGAGAATATATCTACTTCTTTTTTGCAATCTAATTATATCACATAGGCATTTTCATAATGAGCATCTCACAATGTTAGCCAGAGTCATTAGCGATGTGTTGTGTTGGATTGTGAAACCTTTTCTTTGAAGTGAAAGGGAACTTCCACTTCAGATACCCTTATGGTGACCGATAAATGCTAGTTCCCTAGGCAGCGCTCATTTCTGCCAGGGATGAGCCTGGGTCATCTTCTTGGGGCCAGAGCTCAAGGTGAGGAGTGTTGGAATAGTCAGTTCAAATTCAAGGGATGATGTGGCCACAGCTGCCACTTATTCACACTTCCTTCAGCCGGGCTTGGAAATATAGCAATCAGATGTAATAGAACAATTCTTTAAATGGATACAACTATGCAACTCAATTCTACATTATAAGGTGATCGATGAGGGTGCAGGAGTTAACAGTGTTCTGTAAACACATAGCAGTACACCGTCCCGTTCCTACTATTGCCTTAGAAACAGAGACCAAAGCTCAGAAGTTAGGCCATTTGCTTTCTGTGGGTTCATACGCTGTGTTACTAATAAATCTTAAGTAACGCAGATGTTCAGGCTGATATAATTTAAGATGTAACATCTGTTTGTAAACATTAGTAGGTTGGTCTTCTCTTCACTTCTCCACCACGCCTCCCCGGCACTTCAGTTCAGCTGGGCAACCACAGCAACACACCAGAGCCACAGCTCTTCACCCAGCATTGGATTTTCATCATCTTCCTCCTGGAAGCACAGCTCCCTGCGGAGCAGAACACAGCAAACCTCCCTTGAGGGAAATTACACCTTTCCGATACAGAAAACACAGCCCTTTACTCTCTTTCGAGTGCACCTCACCTTGTTATGTGAGTTTGGATCAGTAATGCATCCCCAGAGCGCATTTCCCAGTCCTCCTTAGTGATCATGCTTTGATTCACATTTACAGAGGAGTCCCTGAGTATATGAATTTGATTCCTTTTGCGTGAAACTAAACTGGAAGGTGCAGTCCAAGTGCCGGTAGGTGTGCAGCTCATGGGACCAACTTCAACCTGGCTGAAGGAAAGCATCATGAAATATGTACTGCAGGGATGGAGGATCCTCAGAACCAGCTGCTTTACAGATCTGCTCTCGCTGGTCTTCGATACCTGCTGATGCAAACATAGCCTTTCTGGTGGCCTGCCTTGACCTCAGCAATTCATCACCAAGTTTTCTTCTCTCCAGCTGCAGATGTGTCTTTGAGAAACTGCGGGCACTGCCACGTGCTCAGTGAAGTGAGCACGTTGTGCACAGTCAGTTCAGGGCACGTCTCCCATCAACTGATTGATTTTGGTGATCTGAGGGGACAGAATAGTGGCTGGATGATCAGCATCTCTTCCTCCTCCATGTACGAAGCTATCTTGAAATGTTGGCACAGCATTAGGAGTAGGCTTTATGGCATTTTAAGGGGTTTTGCCAGTGTTTCAGGTTGGACAAAACAAATCATATGTGGAAAATGCCAGGGCCTGGAAGCTTTTTTATAAAGCCAACAAGAGGGATCCTGGCTTTTTGACTCAAGGCCAACCCTGGTGCCAAATGGTAAATCACGGAGGAACCACAGTTCCTTAGATACTGCTGCGAGATGTTTTATAATGGAAAAATGCTGATTATCTTAAATAAAGGTCTCACCACTTCTTGCCTTACCATGCAGAGTGTAAAATAATACAACAGAGCTTGCTGATTCACTTCAAAAGAAAACGCTGCTGTGCTGAAAGCATAATTGGAACATTACTACCCAGAATAAATTAGTATACCAAAGTTAGGAGCAATTGAAAGGTGGTGGGAAGATACTGTAACAGAAGTTGCGTTTCTCTGCCAGTTAGAACTGCCTTTCTCACAGCTTTTATTTTAAATTGATGTGTGAAGTAGACTCTAAGCACTGGCTTTTTCAGATGAGTTTGGGAAGCCATCAACAGTGAGAGGTCAAACTAGCTGGACAGGTTTCCTGGAGAGCCCAGATCTGGAAACTGCTGGACACTGGGCTCTTTGGAGCATGAGGGACCAATAGGTTTCTGAGTGCTTGGAAGCGCTAGTAAAATGTTGCCAAACATATCCTAGTCTGAGGACTTACCTAAACTTCCAGATGTCATTCCTAAATTTCCTTGTACCTACTCTTCTAAGATTAGTTTTTCTGAAGTAGTTTGTGTATTAGTACACACAATGTATACAGAAGTTGCATGTACCAACAGTAGCTAGTAGATCCAGATCTGGGTCTAGCCAGGACATTGATGGGGGCAGCACGGTATCTCCAAACGCAGCAGGGTTTTATTCTAGGCAAAACTGGCCTTTTGTATCTTACGAGTCAATAAATTTATAAATATCTCTTAGACCCCACACATAACAAATGCTTATTTTTATATCTTCATATTACATTTCTCTTAATTTTATATTAAATTTCCTTGTCTAATTACATTTTTTGTAATATTAAAAAGATTATCTATTCCCTAACAAAGCCCTCATTGTATCTTATTAGTCAGATAGCTCAAATTGATAATAGGACATTTGAAATAGCAACATCACGCTACTGTAGTGCTGGATTATTTTATTTCTCTCCCCTAGTGGAAAAATGCCTTTTCAACATTAGAAATTTATGTTCATTTGTCTAGCCATAAAAATAAGAACTTTATGAACCAAAAATAAAAATTAGTTTATTAAAAATTTATCTCAATTCTAATCCTTTCTTGTGAAGACATCTCGCACATCATTCCTCCCTGCTATCGTAGATTAACAGGATGGTGTTTCTATTTCTCTCACGATAGTCTTTAGAACAATGGAAGCAAATCAGCTGTATTGTTTTCTTCTTAGATGTCCAAGTGCATATGATAGAATTAGATGGGATTGTTGCTTACGTATCATAGGTATATGTAAGCTGCTTTCTAACTCAGCATCTAAATACTTAAATGCTAAATACAGAGATTTTTTTTCAAGTGGGTAGTTGTACCATCTTTTTGAAAAACGTAAAGCTAGGTCCACAGACGTGTCGGTTGGGGAGAAATCCTGAAAATTGAAACCTTTTCATCTTAAAATAATGTAGAAAAAACCTGCCACCGAGACGGTGATATTTTAGAAGAGTGTTTATTGCCTGCAGGAGTCAGCCAGCAAATAATGAACATGTACAGCAGTAGTTTTCTAATAAAACACATGCTCACGTGCGCTTGTGCTGTTCATCATCACTATGACTACAATGCTCCTCACAGTTCAGTGTCTTTCATTTCAATTGTAAACTGAAATAAATCAGGGATGTGGCAAATCCATTTCACTCCTGGTTCGTCAGAACCAGCGGCTCTGGTTACGCGCCAGCCGCGGTGCTCCTTGCTGTGCCGGCCTTGCCGTGGCCAGCGTCTCAGCCGAGTGGGGAGGTCTGCCAAGCTACCCAGCGAGGACCTTTCAGACTCTTCCCAACTCCAAAAACGAAGGCCTGTGTGGCAGATGAAGTTTCCGTTTCCTTCCTGGCCCACCATCTGCCTTGCAGAAAGGGTTTTCAGAAAGGCAGTGGAGGATGTGGCTTTGACGGTTCTGGCTACTGCATGTTCTTAGAAGGCAAATAGCAGCTGGATTTTGATCCTGCCTAGTGGTGCGTAGTGAACGGAGAAGCACACTGAATCCACCTCCGGGACATACTTGTTGATTTGTCCTTTTTGGTTCTCTTAGTAGCAAGCCTGTTCTCTTCACGTTAGCGAGTGCGTGAGCGGCACAACCGCAACATATGGGTCTTATCCTGGAAGAGGAAGTGGAGACTGGGGGGAAAAAAAGCATCCTGGTGGGGTGGGAGCCTCATGTGTGATGAGGCTACGCAAGAGGAGTGGACTTGGAGGTCAAATTAAAAGCGCCTTGTTTCTTAGCGTGAGAACAGCTGAAACGTTTTCTCCTCAGCTACACTGACCGTATTTGGCTCTGAGCTCCTCCCAGCAGCAGTTTTGCCAGAGGAACTGTGATACTGTACAGCATAAGGAGACTTGAACAGCCCTTCCACCATTTGTTCCCAGGGATAGACTCTTGCTAAAAGTGGGTATAATGTGAAAAGATTTCAAGCAATAGCTTCTTTATCCACAGCTGGTGCAAACAGGTTGCATATATAGGGGACTGGAACCAATACAGCTAATACATTTATCTGGAAAACATACTTTCCTGCATACTAAAATATATTTCAAAGTAACGTACCTAAGTAATATAGATGTTGCACATTTCAAACACCTCAAGTGACAGAGATAAAATTAGACTTAAAAACCTGTGATATATCCTCCTGCTCAATTTAAAACATTATGCTGAATAAACAGAAATATTTCTTATACCAAGAATGGAGCCTTAAAAGCAGATTACGTCCTATCATCGTTGCTACAAAATCATTTAAACATTTTTTTTTAAAAATGAGTTATCTCAGTGGTACAGGTCACTAATCAATGAAAGATTAAAAAAATACTCCATAAAATTCAACTCAACTAATAAAAGCAAGGTTTTTCTCGTTTCCCCTCTGCCTCCATGTGAAAGTTCATTGTGTGCAGATTGAAATTCAGAACACGGTTCAGAACCAGTTCTCTTTCCTTCAGTAGCAATCCTATTGTCAAGCTCCACACGACATTAAGAATCATGTTGTGCTATTCCAGAAGGAATATAAATATCCAGAGCTATGTCAACAATAAGTCCACCACAGATTGTGCTACTAGGCATAGAAAAAGCTTTGGTAAAATACGTCTTTTTAGAACAATTTGCAGTTTTTGTGGCTCTGATGCAATTCCATTTTTCCCTTTGTAAAAGCAAGGAGTATAGCAAGTTCAGGGTCTTGTGAAGTAAAACCCTTTTCATCATCTCAAGCATCAATAGCATGCGTGACCTGATGAAGAACAAAGGGATTAATGATATTCTGAAAGTTAACTATGACTCACGTCAGTATCCACAACATCATGTCTTTCTGGGAGGGAGGAAATAATCAAATGTAAATAACATTGCATCGCATTTTTTGGGGCTGCACAAGAGTCATGTAATTTCTTTCTGTGCAAGATGTAGTGCTGGGGCTGCACAACAGTCATATAATTTCTCTCTACGCAAGATGTAGTGCATCTTACTTAATAGATTTAGCCAGTGCTTTCATATTGATTGATATATTTCAGCCAATTTAGCCTGCTCCCCACTTACAAGCAATTAGTGCAACTTCCTGACACAAAACACATATCCTGGGGCAGGTAGAAGGACTTCTTTGAACTTCACAAGCTTAAAAGCATCCTACGATACAGACAAAAGCTCCGCATTTAAAAATTGTGTGTAACTGATACTATACTCCAATACCTACTGAATCTGCACCCTAATGCCGCCCGTATTTTCTACAAAAGAACCCTGACCACCATTAAATATAGAGCAATGCCGCTGCAACACCATATGCAAATACTGTACGTTGAATGTGTTCACATAAGTCGTGTGCCTCTCAAAAGGAAAAGGTTGCCCCCCACGCTCCAGGCAAGGGTTTGAGAAACCGGGATATGCTAAGAGACAACAGGGACTCCAGATGTTTAGGCGGCTTGAGGTTGAGTTTTCATCCCTATGACAGAGTCATCTGTGCCCAAGTCAAGTGGCAGAGCGTCCCGAAGAAGGAAAGTCCTGCAGCCTGCTGATGGTCAGGGAAACCCGGAGAGCAGCGCCCGGCCACCCACACCCAGCAGACCTGTCGGAGGACTATCCCGCAGTTCAATCTTGAAATAGAAAGTACTTTTAATCTGTCAGAAGGAGGTGGTCTTTGAGCAAATGAATGCTCGTGGCAATATGTCTATCTAGGGGAAAAGGTATAAAATTTCTTCAGGGGAAACAGGGACAGGAGACACTGGTGCATACAAACCAACCACGTGATTACAGTAAGTCAAGAGATCTGCACTGTCTGCAAAAGGTTATATTCATCTCCTATCTTTCCAAGTAGAAATTTCACTATTGGTATTAAGGGACTGCTTATTAAATCGCTTTGTCAAAAAGACTGAAGCTGAATCCAGACCTTTACTACAGTTGTGTAGCTGATAGATGGGAAATGCATGGTACACCTAGCTTGTAAAAAAAAAATAAATGGGCAAGCCATGGTGAAATCATCCTAATTCACTACAAAACCGCTGTCACGCATTGGCCAAAAGTGGCATATTTGCAGGTGTGCTCTCATCAGTGTGGACCAGCTGTCACTCATCAGACGGTGTGACAGCTCACCCAATGCGTCTTGTTCTTATCTTGAAAACTTCCAGCAGACAGACAGAAACACATGGAGCAAGATAGCTGATGCTCCGGCCAGTCTAAATCCCTAATAGTCTCATATTTCTGGGTACAAATGTAATCATATTAGGCGAGTTCTATGGAAATTTATTCATTTGGCTTTATTATCCACCAAAGGAGATTTCACAAGGTTCTGGAAATCCAATAAACCTCCCATTTATAAGTCATGGCTTGCAAATACTTAGAGATGTGCTCCACTGGAAAAAGCATATTACTATGTTAATAGACACACACTGGGCTTCCAGGAGATTTGGAAGTTCTTTCTGAATTTTTGTGGAGAAACAAGATCAGAATATATTCTTGTTTAAGAATGTCACTATTCTAGACCCTAATCTCTCATTAACCTGAACAAGCATTAGGTTAGAGTTGGCACCTTGCCTAATTCATATTTGATATGCCACAATCACTGTGCGTGTTAAAAAAAATACATAGTCTCTGTTTCGCCTTCTTGACAGTTATTTTTTTCTAAGTATACAGTTGCATATTAACATAATGAGAATGTAATTGCTTTTGTGCTTTTAAGCATTATATATAATGTGGATCAAGAACAACGTAATCTGTCTCTTTTGTGTAAACATCATTAAAATAACGAAGAAAATGAAGTTTGGACAGTTTGGTAATGGTACAAGCATGAGAAATACAGCTATTGATAACAACGCATATGGCTATGCTTGAGAAGGCTAACTGTATAATGATAGAAATCAATGTACAGCATCATGGAAATGGTTAATAAACTTTGAAAAGTTATGCAAAACTAGAGTATGAGAGCAGCAGAAGGCTGGAGAAAATTAGACTGGGAAATGCAATGCAATATAGCAATAAAGAAAAGCTTATGCAATTCTGAATTACACGCTGTCACAGCGCAGGGAAGTAATAGTCCCTTTCTGTATGCCTTTAGCGGGCCGACAAGCTATATGCTGCATCCACTTGTGTGCTCCTGCAGCAAAAATTAAAACAAAATAAAATTGAAATTACAGGTCCCCTCGACAAAAATGTTTGAGAATATTTTACTATATAATGTGCTACTGACACCAGTCACTGGGTACAATTAAATGCAGCACAAAACATGTCATTCTTTAATCCGCTTTTACATTTTGATTAAGAACTGCAGATAACAACGCGAAGGGTATTCTCAAAGCAAGGGCCATAATTGGCAAGATCCCTGGCACTCATTAACTGAAGATTACACTTAAAGCAAACTGAATACCCATCTGACTCAGAACAGAGAGAGCTGTCAGGGCAGTGCAGCTCAAGTTCAGTGAAATATACTATATTTTTGCCTTTGAGGAGGCCAAAAACTAAAAGCAGAATTGAAAAAACAGCATTATTCTGTGGATGCAGTGGAAGAACTGCAGAACTGAGTAAGGTGTGACCTTCCTGGTACACCTAGGCGCATACAGGTTACTATGCTGTGAATTAACTGCCTCCTAAATAAGATTCACCGGGGTTCACGGTAACAAAGAATTGAAATAGTCTGATCAATAAGTGACAAAAGCATTTATCAGCATCTGGAAATCACTTTTACTGGCCAACAGTTAAAATCTGGAAGTATTTCAGGAAGAGAAAGATGTCAACAAATTAGAAGAGACTGAGAAAAGGGTAACAAACTGATTAATGTGCTGAAGAATTGATTCATGAGGCAAGATTAAAAGACCTAAATATGTGAAGGTGCTAAATGACAGCTCATATTTTATTACATAAGCCAAGAAAGGAGAAAAATTATTTGGAATGGATGAGTGAGAATGAGCGAGATGGGCAGACATATTTGTGCTGTTTTGCGGCTTCCACCGCTGTTCCTGCCACCACTCTGAATGAAAGTCAACAGAAGATGTTAGAGCTGGGAGGAACCAGAAGTGAGCTGGGGAATCATGCGCTTGAAACCGAGTTTTGAGAGGTAAGGATTTTGTTTTGCAATGGCTACAGAATGCTTTGTGTCTTGTGGCAGTCGCTGGAAAAAAGAAATCTCTTGGTGCCCTGGTTTTCCCAGCAGCAAAATGGGCTCAGTAATATTTCTTCATTCATGGGGACTTTGTGACAGGAAATTCAAGATGAAGAAATGTGTCTCTAGATTGGTTCTTAAAAGTCATCTTATTGACCCAAACTCACTTTTAGTCATGCCTTTTGACCAAATATAGATATTTTGGGCAAAGAGAGGCAAAACAAATGCAAGAAGAGAAACCGATCAGGCACCATGGTGAATGGAAAAGAGAAAAGCAGAAAATTAGGGAAGAAAAAGAGGTAGGTAAACATCTGAAAAATTAGAGCTTAAAAGAGGGAAATAGAGAAAAGAACTACAGGAGTGAAGTATAAGATGTGAAACAGAGTGGTAAAAGAAGGGAAAGAGATCTCAGCTTCCCAAGAACAACTAGCCTGAACGTGTTGCTGCCTCAAAAACTGGTACGGCATCGGAGCAGTTTATCGCTGGAAAAGGACACTGCCGCACGGGTCAGCAGGGTGCTGGGGGTCAGTAAAATGGCCACTGCCCACTGCCCGTGTTGCTTGCCCCAGAGCCACCATTTAGTTATACTGGGGGGGGAGCGGGCACACGCAGTCGTCAGCCTTCTCTTTCCCCCCAACTAGGAGCAGCAGCATCAAGCCTGGCTTTCCTGAGCTCTTGCCCTCACTCTGTCCTCATTTCTGTGCCAGCAAATTCAGTTTGGCCTAAACTGGCTTCTTTCCTGGCTTTGAGAGGTGTTAAATACTTGATTCACTTGATCAAGCTTCTGGACCAAAAGTTAGACATGTGAAACTTTAACACAGGGCAAATATTGATCTGAGACTGGTGCCACATGTTTAGTCCTGGACTCAAAGGAGCTAGAGAGAACTGGGCTAAACACTCTTTCTGTTCAGCAAAGAGCCTTCCAGGCAAGAAAAAGTCTCCAAAATAATGTTTGCATGGCAGGTGGTGAGTGTGGCGAGACAAACCTGTGCAGAGTCTGCTGGAAAGGCTCCCATGACCTACACAGTGACCTCGCTCCAAATCCTGGGCCGTACACTTGATGGCTGAAGCACACAGGAATAACACAGACGAAATTCTGTGGTGCTGAAAAATCATTTTAGTATAAATTAATTCAATATGAAATCTAATAGCTAATGAACTATGTATGAAATTAAATGACGTATCTAGTACCACCTGGTCCTTGCTTGACTGGTTTGATTTTGCACTCATTTTATATTATCAGAATGCAGTGGGATCTTATACTGAAGATCCTTATTTGTATTAGCCAAATTGTAAATGCTGAAGATGGCAGATTTAGGTAGGTGTCAGTTGAGATTTTGGGCACAGAAGATGCGTAGAAAAAAACAGGGACAGATAAATGAGTTTGACTATTGGACAAACCAAGTGGTTTTGATAAAAAAATGATAAGTGAAATAGTTTATATGAGAGCATTCCTTTGTCTTGAGGCTTTTGTTGAGACCGATTCTGGATTTGGTTAGACAATAAAGTCTTTGGTTCAGGACCAAAGGCAATGGGCATAACCTGAAACACGGGAGGTTCTCCCTGAACATTAAGGAAACACTTTGTTACTGTGAAGGTGACCAAGCTCTGGCATGGGTTGCCCAGGGAGGTTGTGGAGTCTCCATCCTTGGACATACTCAGAAGCTGTCTGGACATGGTCCTGGGCAACGGCTCTAGGTGTCACTGCTTGAACAGGGGGTTGGATTAGATGACCTCCAGAGGTCCCTTCCCACCTCAACCTTTCTGTGATTCTTTGATTCTGTGAACATTGTTCCAGTTTATACTCTTAATATTGTTGATTTCCTCTTCACATCTACAGGATCTGGAAAGATTTTTCTTGGTTAAGAATGAAAGTTGAGATTAATAAGTACAATTGTCTGGCAAAATACCTGGCAAGGGCAGGATTCCATGATGCATGGGGGCGCAGGGGCCTCCAAACAACAGTTTAATGGTTTCACTAAATTGTAGATCTCTCTTCACCATTTTGTTCTCTAAGATGAAATAAAACAGTGCTTTCACAATTAAGTGTATCTGTATCGTATCCAGATCTCTGGCAAATGAAATCACTCTCACTGGTCTGGCAGCTTCTCTCTGCTCTTGCATATTCCCTGCTTCCCTTTGGTTGTGCATCGTCCTACAATTACTGGAGAAAAATAAGGGAGGGCAGAAACTGTGTGTGCAGCAGCAGAGGACTGAAAAATGGCTCTTGGTGTTCAAGAGCTCACCGCGGATGATAATTTCTGACAGTCTGTAAAGCTTCCTGCTTTCACAGGAGAGCAGTTGGAGGTGAGCAGAAGCAAAATTATTGTATAATTGCAATGAAGTCACATTTACTTGCCAAAGACGGAAGGTACCAAATGTGACAGAGTTTAGCATGATCTCAAAGACATACCGGATCTGTCACTTCATCGGTGTGGCATTCCTTCCACGTGTAACAATTTGTGTTGCAGAAGCAGCTTGTTCAAATTCTTTCAGAGTTCTTTTGCTTCTTTAGCTGGCAGGAAAGTCTTTAGTTTTTTTCTTTTTTTTTTCTTTTTTTTAATGCATGTATCAGAGAACAGAATAAGAATGAATACCCAGCTGGCATAGTGTGAATTCGCCAATCAAGCATGACTGCATCACTCACTTAAGACTAGCTAGAGATGCATCCAGGCAGATAGCACAACTCAGACATGGCTTTTCTGGCTACAAAATGGCATGTCATCCATCCTGGGAGTCAAAAAACAACAACAAAACAACCCCCTAAAGCCAAACCTCATGAGATTTACTTTCAGTCTATCTGGATTTGTTAAAAGCTCTCATATGATGTCTCATAGGGATTCCCTAGTTAAGCTGAAAGAGATGGGGAACCAAAACAAAGCTGCAGATTCAGTTGGGAACTCGCCACAGATGACAACACACTGCCCTGGAAAGGGAATGTTTGAACTGGGAGAAGTTACTAGTAGAGTTTCTATAAGTTTGTTCTGGGTCTGATAGGTGGTATTTGCATATATTTTCATTAGCATAAAAGTGGGAGCACTCTGGACACAAAGAACTGAGCAGGGCTGTCGACAGAAAGGAGGTTCAAAATATCCTACGGAGATGACTACATAATCTTGAGGACTGGAATAACAGAAATGAGATGAAATTCAATAATGGAAAGATAAGGTCATGCACTTAGACATTTATAAAAAGCATTTTTATTATGGACTGTAAATGACAAACAGGAGGAGTTGCCTGTATTAGTCACTCACAGCATGACCCTGAACCATCAGTGAGATTTGGTCACGTGAAAAGCAAACTGGCTGTATGAAAAAAAGGTCATTTTGGAAGAAATCAGGAGACACTACCTCCATTGCAAAGACTGGCAATACTTTGTGAAAGACTGCTACACGTTCCATGTCAGCTATGCTGAAGAAAGCTGAATTCAAATTGTATCTAGGGCAGAAAAAATCTGAGTTACAGAGAGTCTGTGTTATAGGAGGAGACTAACAAAACTTACTGTTAGGCTAGACAAGTTGAGAGTGGCTACGACTACTGCCTATAAATATATTATGGGTTTGAATGCAAGGGAAAGAGAAACGCTTACGTGAAACAGTCCGGCACAAGGGCAAGTGGGTACGAACTGGTCTTGAATGCATTTGGGCTGGGTGTTAGAAGAAACTTTCTAACACAGCGATGATGGCAGCTCTGGTCCAGCCCTCCAGCAAGAAGTGCAAGAAAATACTGTCTTCAATATAAGATGGATCTAGTTGTGTTTATGGAAAGGGTTATATAAGTATTTGCTCCTACAACAGCAAAGTACTACCTTCAAAACACAAGATCTGTGCCAGTCCCATGCCCGAAAGATCAAAAACAGTTTACCTGCTTAGCAGACCTGACTGCAGATCTGAGCAAGCTTTAAACAACCTGGCCAATATATGTCAGCAGCCTAGTTATAGCAGAACAGGCTCCACGCGAGTTAAGGTACCTCACCTTACAGAGGAGCAGAGGTCTTCTGACATCTAGCATCACTGCTAGCAAAAGGAGCAAGTAATTACAGAAGAACATTTACTTGGCAGTCAGTGTTGAACTCCATATGCCGAAAGGAAATTGCTCAGCCAGTCTTGGTAATACAGGACTTATGTCTTCATCGCCATATTTGAAAAAACAACCATCTGACTTTACATGTCTGACCACGTGCCTACCCAAAGCTTACTGCTGGATTTATGGCCTTGTTCTTGACTGCTCCGGTTAACCAACTGCTCGAAGGTCTCCTCACACAAGCGCTACACCTTAGAGCAAGCTGATGGCATGCAGCACCAGACAGGCCAAGGAAACAGGCAGTTCTTGCTCCTGAAAAAGGAATGGTTTGTACAGTGGATTAAAAAACTTGCACGAAATGTGACAAGCGAGACAGGAAAAACTCTCATTGAATGCAAAGCATTGTCCTGTGTTTTCCCTATGTAAAAATGATAACAGCGCTGTCCATTTACATAGAGCTTTCAGCCACATAGCGAGATGCTGAGGGTCTGCACTCCAGATACGCGCCTGGCACCCCGTACCCGTGGAGTGCTTCTGACCCTCTGAAGTGTCTCCATGTAAGTGACTGGAAAACCCTTGGGTAATAAAAGCACTGTGTTACAAAAGTCACTGCCTTCACCATAAACATACTTATTTACTCGGATCGGTACAAATGCCCCCGCCATGCGTGCTGGGCTTCCGTTCAGTAAAAATTAAAAACAAGCCTTACAATTAATCAATAGCAGAGATGGTCTCTTTGCTG
>VXBL01004483.1:91013-102121 GCA_013400195.1 Aramus guarauna
GGGTGGGGGGAGGCGGGTGGAGCCCCCTCTCCGGCGGCTCCCCGCCGCAAGGAAGGAGTTTGCCGCCGTCTCTCGTCTTTTGTTGTTCCCCTCCGCTCCCCCGCCGCGGTGCCGGCAGGTGCGCGCCCGCCGCCCCGGGGGCTGCCCGCAGCCCGCCCCGTCCTCCCCGCCGCTCCGTCCCCGTCCTGCCGCAGACGGAGGGGGAAGAGCCGGGAGGCGGCCGGGAGCGCAACCCGCTACGGCGCTCACACGGGCTGTTTCTTCGGTCTCACTCCGTGTGTGCGAGCCGGACCCGGGGTAACCTCTCCATCCGTCCTTCTGCCGGTTGCGATGTAGATTCTCTCTGGATGAGGTGCAGACGGCAAAATGCTGCGTGATGCGCGCTGAATAAGGTTTTTAGGGTTTTTTTCCTGTTTTGGTTGCATGACAGGAGAATGCTTTATTATGTCTGCCCATCCTATGGATAAGTATGTGCTGGTATAGTACAGTTTCAATGTAAGATGAATTGGTTTGGCACGACAGCGGCACGTTTTCTTCTATGTTGAGGGATACGGTGGTTTTAAAGTAGAACAAAGTAAATACATACAATATAAAGTTTACAGTTTGTTAGAAGGACTTGTTTTTCTTCTAAAACTAATATTTAGCAAAAGTAATTTTTTTTTTTTCTCTCCGAAAAAAAGTATGCCTCCTACTGCTCTTTAAAATGTTCGGTTTATTCCACTGCAAGGATCCCCAGCGAGAGCCGCACAAAGTGCCTTCTCCAAGGTGATGAACGTTTCTTGCCCTGTGCTCAGAGCCCCCCCTCCCATTGTCTTCAGCAGGGTTTGGAAGGCAATTTCCACACGGGAAGGAGCTTTCGGTACCTCCCAGCTTAGGGTCCCCAAACTGTCTAACAGCTTTTAAGAAATGAGTGAATGGAATAGTGATCTTTCTCCCAGTTACATTTTGTAATACAGATAATGCCGCTAAAGCAGGCTATCACGTTTGCAGACCAGCAAACTGTGGCAAAATGGTTTTGCAATACAATAAATCTAACTGCTATTCACTCTTGATATGCTCGTTTGTTCTTCATTTTAGCCAGTTTAGACAGCTGCTGTGTTAGTGTGTGGTACCACAATGCTACTGTTTTGCCGCTGCCTGACTTTTTCATTCCATTTGTATGAATATCATGGTTATTTTTAAAGAGAGGTTAATAGGTTAATGTGCCACTGGCGTTAGCGGCTTACCCATCAGAGACATGCGGGTCATTAGACCATGGCATGTGCATAAATCAGTGAGATTAAATATGGAAGGCTGATGAAATATATGAGGAAGTTTCTAAGATAATGTGGAACACACAGATAAGATTATTTAGAAACCATCACAGAAAGAGGGCTTTCCAACCTGGATTTAGAAAGCCATATGCTCTATCGAAGACATTCAGAATGATTTGGTTCTACTAAAAATAGGCAGAAGCAAATATATGTGCTATATATGTACATATGGCAGACGCTGGTTTTAGTGTAATTACAAAAATATGGAAGGAAAAATTAATTTTAAAAGGCAGTAGTCAGATTCTGCTGTGTGTTAATTGTTTCATGCAAAACTGCAGTGTTTCAGTTCTCAACATTAATTTTGAAAGAACTAATATCAACACATAATATCTGGGACAGATTTTCCCCTCACTTACCTCTGCATAGCTTCATTAACTTTAACTGGATAAGCTACTCCCTGAAAAAGATGAGTTTCCTATATTTACACGTGGGGCCAGATGTCAGCATTAGCACTTTTCTCAGTGGACTGCTGCCATGTACATTGCTATTTATACTGAAAGTTAAGCTTAAGAGCACTATTAATACTTTTTCTTCAAATATTTGGACTCTCTAAATTACTTTCCATACTTGGAGAAGCAAAATTCTTATCTCCTCTGTTATTTTGTTGTTTTAAGATTTGCATCAGATTGACCTGCTGCCCTGGAAGATTTTCTTACACTTTTTGGGATGGTTCCTGAGCTTGTAACATTTTATCATCACTAGATTATGTAGCTACCTTTATTTTTTGTTAAATTTTTAGGAAATGCTGAACTCCTCTCCTTTATTCCTCCAGAATATACTGTTTAAGAAAGCTTTTGCTCTAGCAAAAGAACATTGCAAGGTGGAGGACACAGGCAGACAACATGAACATTAAGACAGCTTTTTCAGCCTTGATTCCGCCTCTTCGGCACATGCATTGCAATTTGGTCTTTTGTTAAATGATGATAAAATTACATCATCCCTTGCCAAGGGAAGAATGTGAGGGAGAGGCTGTGCATGTTGTCTTCCTGGACTTCAGTAAAGCCTTTGACACTCTTTCCCACAGCATTCTCCTGGAGAAACTGGCTGCTCATGACTTGGTCAGGCGTACACTTCTCTGGGTAAAAAACTGGCTGGGTGGCCGAGCCCAAAGAGTTGTGGTGAACAGAGTCAAATCCAGCTGGTGGCCGGTCACAAGTGGTGTTCCCCAGGGCTCAGTACTGGCGCCAGTTCTCTTTAATATCTTTATCAGTGATCTGGACAAGGGGATTGAGTTTACCCTCAGTAAGTTTGCAGACAACACCAAGTTGGGCGGGAGTGTTGATCTGCTTGAGGACTGGAAGGCTCTACAGAGGGATCCAGACAGGCTGGATTGATGGGACAAGGCCAGCTGTATGAGGTTTAATGAGATTAAGTGTTGAGTCCTGCACTTGGGTCACAACGACCCCATGCAACGCTACAGGCTTGGGGAAGAGTGGCTGGAAAGCTGCTTGGCGGAAAAGGACCTGGGGTTGTTGATGATAACTGGCTGAATGTGAGCCAGCAGTGTGCTCAGATGGCCAAGAAGGCCAACAGCATCCTGGCTTGTATCAGAAATAGTGTGGCCAGCAGGAGTAGGGAAGTGATCGTCCCCCTTTATTTGGCACTGGTGAGGCCTCACCTCGAGTACTGTGTTTAGTTTTGGGCCCCTCAGTACAAGAAAGACTTTGAGGTGCTGGAGCATGTCCAAAGAAGGGCGACAGAGCTGTTGAAGGGTCTAGAGAACAGGTCTTATCAGGAGCGGCTGAGGGAACTGGGGTTGTTTAGCTTGGAGAAAAGGAGGCTCAGGGGAGACCTTATCTCTCCTGAAAGGAGGTTGTAGTCAGGTGGGTGTTGGTCTCCCAAGTAACAAGTGATAGGACAAGAGGAAATGGGCTCAAGTTGTACCAGGGGAGGTTTAGATTGAGTATTAGGAAAAATTTCTTCACTTAAAGGATTGTCAAGCACTGGAACAGACTACTCTGGGAAGTGATGGAGTCAGCATCCCTGGAGGTATTTAAGACATGTCGATGTGGTGCTTAGGGCAATGGTTTAGTGGTGGACTTGGCAGTGCTAGGTCAACAGTTGGACTTGATGATCTTAAAGGTCTTTTCCAACCTAAATGATTCTATGATTCTATATAATCAAGTGATTAGAACAGAAAACAGAGAATTAAGACATATCTGGAGTTAAGTGATGATGTAGACTTGTATGTGTTTGTTCACCTGTCAATCCATACTTTTCTAAGCTAGGAAAACTGAAATAGCCCCATTTTACCCAGAATGGGGTAAAATACAAGTTCTTGTTTGTTTCTGGAAAAGATAATCTCAGAGTTGATGTTTTAGAGATGTCATATTATTCCCAGCATTACCTGTAGTCATTTTATGTAACATTTCTGGTACTCACTGACTGTCCACGAGCAGGGTGATGTGACGCTTGCTTCTCTGCTCAAGCTATAAGATAATCAAGTCCTTAATAAAGGCTATGAACTATATGGGGTTGTTAAGCATCCCGAGTGTAAAGTTAAGTAGTACATAAGCTCCTAATCCGCCACTACTCTCAAGACGCACATGGGCATCTTCAGTTTCAGTTTCAGTCCGGTTGAATCTCCGATGTGAGATACACTCCGGTCACATGCGTGGCAGCCACAGGGGTTCCAATTTGATCATAACTGACCAAATCCTGAGGGCTTTGGTGAGAGGTACACAGACTTAACAAGAGAGATTTCTCAGCACATTGGTTTGGATTTGTACACTTGGGATTTGATTAACAGAGACATGTTTCTGTTGGTAAGCCTTTTAGCTTACTGCTCCTTCATGTGATAAAATATGCTTGTTTGGGATGACTCCACATACCTCCTATGAGTCTCATAGGCCATATGCTGCCCCTGGTTTCTTAAATTCTCTTTGAATGAAGTGAGTGAAGACAAAATTGTTTCAAGATACCTGATTGAGGATTGAATGAGATCAAGGAAAAATTAAGGACACCTTCTCTATCATGGAATTCCTCTTCTGAGGGGTATGAATGCTTTCCTTTTACACAGTCATAACATGTCTGAAATAGTTTGTAGATAAAAGTAGGTGGAAATTACTGATTAGGGAGAGGGAAGGGGGTGGAGGGACAAAGGAAAGTATCCATCCTGTGATAGGGTGATGGCTGAGTGTATGATGGGCTGTTTATTGAGCATGGAAGCACAAGCTGTCAAGAAGATTGTAAATTTTCAGACAGAACAGCAGAGAAAGCTATAGTGGAGCCATCCTTCACCATATATACATTATCTTAACTTTCAATATGCTTTAGAGAAATGTTTTCTGCCCTGAAATAACTCTTGGAGTAAATTAGACAAACAGAGAATGTGGAAGTAGTAAAAAAAGAGAGAGGTGAAGCAGAGAACGTGGTAAGCCAACAGGAGTACAACAAACACAAGCAAAGCTCATGTCTTTTGATATTTTAAAATGTAGTAGGAGAAAAGATAGCACAGCTGAGAGTGGGGGCAACTCACAGAGGATGGACAAGGGTGGCAAGAACTGGCCACATCATATGCTTTTGTTTTAAAGCATGCCTTTTTCCCTTCTGTGAACAGAGTTTTAGAGGAAGAAGAGTTGGGAAGGGCACAGAAAGTGAGGGAGACGAGCAAGAGGAGATCCAGTTTAAATGCAGATAAGGCAGGAACATCCAGGAGCATGATCGTAAGTCTGTGTAGTATAACAACAGAAGAGAAAAATTACATTAATTATTGATTACTGCACACACTGAAAGAGGGAGCAGTGCATTTAAAGTATGGCTACTGTCACTGTTACTGGAGATGCATGTGTTACCGTAGAGAAATAATACCTCTTTTTGTCTCATCCTTGCTTCTGTCTACTTTTCACCATCGATGAATGTGGTCTCATTCTGAATTTGCAAGTCTTTTTCCTCAGCATCTCTTGCTGAGATTGACGTTCCCCCATATCCTTGATGTGTGGCGGAGGCTGTTCTGTTAGGGACTCTATTTCCATTACTTTGTTAGATGTTATCGAGTCTGTCCTCCAGATCCTGTAGCAGGGAAGCCCGTGCTTACAATTGCTGGATACCAGTGCTAGCAGAAGAGACATTGCATGCACATTTCAAGAAAAAAATTATCTGCTCAAGTCTTGTCTCTGTGCTCTTTGATGTGGTGCATATAACATATTCATACCTGCTGTAATCAAGGACTAGAAATTAAGAACATACCTTCTGCATTCAGTGTACAGGCTGCCAGTGGCATGCTGTGGTTCAGTGCTTGACAGCTTGTGGGAATGGTGGGGAATGGCAAAATCTGAGGTCACGGAGGCCAAACCAAAGCAGGGGAGTACTTGGAATGCATCGCCTCGGCAGGAAACCGTCTCTGCTAAGACGTTGCCCTTGCCTTTGCTAACTTTGCTTCCTTCCAAAATGGTTTGACAGCAGCAGAATGAGACATTGAGAATTTTAAAAGTGCTAAAAACCTAAATGAACAAGATCATGGTAGGGTTAGAAACACAACATTTGGGGCACAGCCTCTAAATGCCTAAGGAAACAGTTTCCTAGGGAGATGATTATTCAATCACCTTTGGAAGGGTCTCTTTCTCAGAAGCATCTAAGACATGTCAGCACTGAGGAGACGGCACGCTTTCAAAAACGCTGTCTGTAGTTATTGACAAATTACAGCTTTAGGGCTGAAACCAGGATGAACTGTCACTACTTTAAGGCACGTTACTTATTATGTGTGACCTGTTGTAGCTGAAAAGTTCACCTTTTTCCTTAGGATAAAGGAGTCTAAAGCTACTCACATGTGGTACATCTACACTGTGAGGTGAAGACTTGAGTTTACAAGTGGGTTGGCCAACATGAGTTTTATGTATGCTCTTTCTCACTCTAGGCTTGTGTGTTGTCTGAAACACGGGTCCAGGCTGTCCCCCCTGTGACGGGGAAGAGCTGAACAGAGGCGTGTGGCTCCCTTGGCCCTGCCTGTGCCCGATCCATGTGGCAGATGTGAACACAGATTTGGGAGGATATAATCCTCAGGTACTGCCGGTCTCTGCAGCTCAGCCTTGGTTTGTGCTTGGGCTCAGTGGGGTCTCTGTGAACCAGAACCAGATGTGGCCTCAAGACTGGCTTTCATCCGTGCTTATCTGCTGGTGCAGACAAACCCTTTGTGGGTTTTGTGAAGATTAAGCGGGTGAGGGGGGTTTTTTTAGTGTATCATTCTAAGGTACATGAGGCCAAAACAATTTGTGCTGAAGGTATGAAGCCACGTTGGCAAGAATGTAAAGGCAGGGGATGGAAGACATGTACGGGTTTATGTAAATTAGCCTAACTATTTTAAGAAATACCCATCTTTTTTATGTTTACATAGATAAACTTGATCTGAAATGGTATATGGGAGTAGAATAATTGTTTATTTTATCTAAGATACTGTGACTTATGTTCCCATAAATGAATTATAACAGTCCAGCCAAATAAACTGTGATATGTATTTGTGCCAATTGAACTTCTGAAGTAAATGATCTAGACTCAGTCAGGTTACATATCACTTTGAGAAACTATCGTAAGGCACGAATATAAATCAGCTATAAGGAAAAAGTAAAAACAATGATTAAAAAGAGAAATAAAAACTCAGATAGTAACATGCATATATTTGTTTCCCTTTAGTGTAATTACCTAGACATGATATGTCCTTGCAGTACAGATTGTTGTGCTGATTAAAGAGCCAAAAGGTAATTAAAGTAGCATTGAAAGTGTCAGAATAGCAGAAAATCATCTCATAACAGGTGTCACACTGTCATTGTCACTAGTGGGAACCGGTAGTGCGATGGAGCAATAGAGGCTTGACTGAAGGGACTGCATTAAATCCAATTTCTTTATCATTTTTTGAAAAGGGAAAAAGAGGAACTACGTTTATTGTGGAAAATACTGCTAAGAAAACATTATTTTTTACCAAGACCTCTCCGATAATTCCTGTTAAAGAGAGAACAAGTTTGGCCCTTTTCTTGCTATTGATGCAGGGATAAGCATTTTGTACTGACAACCTGCTGGTTTTCCTCTAGAGTTGACAGTAGACTGGATAAAGGAGAGAGTTAATATTTACTTGGACTTGAAAAAAAAGAAGCTGTGGTCAAGGTCGTTGAGTAGAGAAGTAAGAAAGCAGAGAATCCCACAGATATTGACAGGAGGCTTGATCTACCCTTTTCCTATAAAGAGATTATCACGTTCCACCATTGATTTGTCAACTGAAAGTGCTTGTGACTTTTCCAGCCTGTGGTCAGACTTTGGCAAGTGTCCACAAAGCAGGTAGTGGCAGTAGTTCCCAGAATAACAGCAGCCATTTGGGGAAGGAAAAATGCTGAGCACCAGGTATGTTGAAAAAGGACCTATTTTTCTGACTCTAGACTACTGCCCATCCTTCTTGATAAGTCCCTACAGATGCTGTGGAACAAAAATGGAGATAGAGAACATGTTGGCATATTGGAGGTGAAAGCCTGTCTTTTTCTAAGCAGTCTGTAATATTCAGTAGAGCTGAAGACGAAGGAAGGTCCTTATAAATTATTCTTAAAAAAATCATTCTATCCCAAGAATAGCTTTAGATAATAAGAAAACAATAATTAAATAATGTGCTGTAAACTAAGTAGTCCTCTCTAAATGCTGTAGTTTATCCTTAGATGGTCTTGAAATTCTGACAATTTAGAAATATGGAGAAATACAGGAAGAAAAAAAGTGTGAGAGAGTGGAGTTGTATTTTGTGGAGCTCCTAAGTGTGTAGAGAAGGACTTGTTTAACTAAATCAATTCACAGTAAATTTTATTTTATGAAACCATTTCTTGGCAAAATGGGTCGTCTTTGTGTGATATTTTTCTTCCAGAAAAGGATAAGAAGAGACAGACAAAATCTGGTTAGGAGTAAGTTCAGCAATCAAAATTGTGATCTGATGAAATTAAAGTTTCCTGGAGAACCTTAAATCTGTCCCTTTGTCTTGATGAACAGCTAAAATGTATCTTTAGTTCTAATTTAGCTCACAGATGGCTTTAAGGGGATCTGAGAGCAGAATTATTTCATCTGGTATTATTAAATAGATATCTAGTGGTGCCATTAGTTGTTTAAATATTTGGGATTTATGGGTCATATGCTCTTCAATTTATTTGTTTGTTTGTTTCTTTTTCAAAAGAAAAAATATCAGGTCATTTTTTTTTTCTCTTAAAGACTTTTACCAGGGAACCTTTGACTTCTTTGGAGTGGGGTGCAAGATGCCGGTGGAGCTCTTTTCTAGAAGAGTGCCTAGAAGACTTATGTTCTTTGCTACCCAGTTACATCTCCAGACCTGGCTGGGTGCGGGCTGGCAGACTGACCGGGCTCTGCACGCATTTGCATATATATTGCTGATGTGAATTTCTCTGTTTAAGAGAGCAATTTAATGTTACACTGATAGCAATGTTCATTTTTTTTTTAAGTTGCTCTAAAACTGCCTCATTGGTCATAGTGCAGTTTGGGAGGAGGCGGTGTTTGACTAGCAAATCGGGATTTATTTTAGGATAATTTACATTCTCATTATAGCAGACAATTCCTAAGGACTGAAAAGACAGGGGTTTTCTGATAATAGATTATGTAGTACAGCAACAGTGTTTAAAGGATCTGGTTCAAAATAAAATTAAATCCTTGTAATACCTCTCTTTTGACTTAGCATTGTAAAAATAAATTTAGTTGCAATTACCGTCTTGAAAAACCCACATTATATAACCGCGTCCAAGCTGGCAGGATCCTCATCCACGCTTCAAAAATAGTGTTAATTAAGATCAGCAGGAAAACATGTGAAAATGAAAGAGAAGAAAATCAGAAACAAGACAGAACTGTCAGTGATTTTTCTGAAGGGACCTGGCTTCTCTCGGTAGCTGCTGGCTTCTCCCCTAGCCCGTTTCTACCAGGCTGAGACCTCGCTATGCTCCTGTATGTCTTCAATAGGTGCAAAACTCTCCGTGCTTTTGGAAGATGCATAGAGCATCCCGTGGGGTGCAGCCGGAGAGGAGGACAGGTACGATGTTCTTCACAAAGAGACAAAAGGGTGTTCAGGACGTGAAATGTTTCTTCTCAGGTCTTGGTCTGGAGGCCAAAACCTCCTGAAGTCTGGCTCTGCCTGCCCGCAAAGCCTCCGTAGGCAGCCTCGCTCCAGCTGCCTGGCTTGCTGGCAGGCAACAGCCGGGTTCCTCAAGGAAAGGCCCTGGGGCATCTCCCCTGCCTCACACCAGCCTCATGGGATCAATGTGGGAGCAGATGGGGTGAATGGGGGCGGCCAGGCGAGCCAGAGGGATGGATCTGTGCAAACTCCAGTTCATCTGCCCTCGATCACCATAGTGAGTTCGAGATGAACAGGAAATGCTCAACTTGAGGAGCTCCAGTTGCTTCACTCCAGATCCAGCCCTGATTAATTCCCAGACTGGCACATTTCCACCCAGCTTCAGGAGTTTGACACATTCCAGTGTTCACCCACTGCTGACCAAAAAATCCTCCTTAAATCGGTCTCAGTGACTAACTCATGTGAGCGCTGCATATGATGATGGAAGAAGAAACACAGAGCCTCCAATGAAATTACACTGTCACATCTACTTGCGTATGACCATAGAAAACCTATAAATGCACGTACTTCAGCAGTGGGTGAGAAAGTGCTCCGTTGCTTAAATCTGAAGCATACAGAGGAGTTTGTTGTACCTTACAAGAGTTCTACTTGCTGTCCTATTCAGAGACTGTTTCACGTGCAGTTTCATGTATGACTACCAAGAACGAGTGATTAGGTAAGCATCATTTGCAGAAGTTGCTAAATTTCCTCTAAAATTTTAAACCAAACAAGAATCTTAACAAAAGCAGCATAAAAGCTTGAGATATGGGCTAGGTGAAGGTGCCAGTGCATATGCAGAAAATGCCCCAAATAGTCTCGGCATCCAAAATGAGTGAGTGCTTTTGAAAATGTAAGTTTTAATCCTTAACGATGTCCATAAAACATAAGACCAAGATATAAAGTCTTTAGCTGTTTGATGGGGACAGCTCAAACAGAGTTTTCAACAGGTATTTCTATAGAAAGTTTGATAAAAATTTGTGGCTGGAAAGCAGCTTGCTGCTCTAAAACTCAGGGAAGCATTGATCTAATTAAATGTTTACATTTTGCTAATTAGTATTGACTCTGTGTGCTGCCTTTATCTGATCCCTCTGGGAGAGACAGAGGTCAGCGTGTTCTAACGAATGGGTTCTCCGGGGCTTGAGCGGAGGAGCAAAAAAATCCTTGGAAAGGCTAAAGAAAAGTCTCACCCCCTCAAGGTGATACCGCCATGTGCAGTAATGGGCAGATGAGCTGTTACTTTCCTAAAGCACCCGGTGGGTCTCTCCAGCAGCTTTTCCGTCATCCTCCACCTCTCACCGAAGTTTACTCAGGCAATTCTGTGAGGCAGAGATCCTTTTCCCTGTCTTGATTGGAAGTTTAATTTTATGGAAGTATCATTTCAAGGTCATAGAAGTGAAAATGAAGTAGGCAGGCTCTTGTTGAGGTGACAGAAATTTTTTCTCGTATAAAACATGGGTTGAGAAGGCAATTTATTTCATTGTATTTCTTCTCTGTTTAACTGCAAAGTATGTCCTTTTCTTTGCTTGCATGGATGTTTACGCTTACAAAGGTGTAAATCTTTGTGAAAATAGTTATATGCGTCTGAAGTGTGCAAAATCAGTTCTGAGCTGTAGGAAATACTCTTTCACATCAGAAACTAGAGGCTATGGTAAGGATGAAACAAAAAATTTGGCTAGAAAACATGAAGAACAGCTGCCTAATTTTTTTTTTTTTTT
>VXBL01004483.1:103078-154204 GCA_013400195.1 Aramus guarauna
TTTGTTAAATTTTTTCTTTTTAAATTTTTTTTTTTTTTTTTTTTTTTTTTTTTTTTAAGGATTAGGTGCAGGTTAGGCTCTTTGGGAAATGACACTATGTCTAGGCTGCTTCTGTGGGGAGGAAGGGCAGCAGCAGGGTCTGGCCGTGCTGGTGTGGGGCCACTCGACACAGGTGGAACATCTATCTGTGGGTCCCCTCTCAAGCCTGAGGCATCAAAGTTACTTCTGTGACTGCAGGTAGCTGAAAGGAGGAGGCTGGAAATTCTCTCTTTTCTACTGTGGAAAGCTGTGCGTGTCCTCTGAGAGTAACGGCTTTTTTTTCTGAAAACAGCCAAGGAGGTAGGAAACCTTAACGCCATATTGTCCTCCGATTTTGGCCTTTTCTTGATAGGTTTGGTTTTTTTCTTGCAGGTGGGGGTTGGTACATTGGTGAACAGCTAGCGAAGCACGCAGGAAACATCGCCAGTATCCCTGTACATCATGCAAATGTAATCCCCAAATAGTCTTTCACTTACTTATTAGTTCCTGCTTGAGTTTTGGGGGGTTTTTTGTTTGGCTTTGGTTTGGTTTTTTTGTTTGAAATGATTCCTGGAGAAAGATTTCTACAAGCACGGAGGAAAGGAGCTGATGGTCTGACTACCTAAACAGTACAGAGAAGTCCACTACCTAAGGAGTTTTTCCAGAAGCGTTAACCACTGCTTAAAATCAACTAGAGCTCCTAGATCATGGTCCCTGTGAAAAACAGGTTTCTCTATGTACAGAGTAAGCAGTAAGAACTTGCAAATATTGGTCTCATACTGCTCTACAGATTAGGAGTGTAGAAACAATGATTTTCCGTAGACTTGCAGGAGCTGCAGCCAAGCCTGTCCCTAAGTGATGGACTCGATTGCCTACATTCTTCCGAGCCACAAAGACATATTTGCCTTAAAATTATGCAAAGCATTTAAAAGAAGTTTCTGATGCTTTGCTGGATTATACTTACACAGTGCTGATCAAATTCAGCCTGGGTGTAAACAGGAACTGTACCTCAGCTAGTGTTTGTATATCTGAGGGCTCAAATTGGCCATTTATTTCATTTCAGTTGTATGGGTGTGAGACGAAGGGCAAAGATTTAGTCATGTGCATGTTTACATGCAGGTTGTTTGTTGTTTTTTTTTCCCCTGCTGTATTTATATGAAGATTTTTTTTGCTGGCTGTATTTTTTCTGCCATTTTGGATGTGTTAAAGATGTTAAAGATGGCTGACCAAGGCGGTGGCCTGAGGGTGCCTCTGGCCCTGCATTCAAACAGAAAATGCGGATTAACTTCAGATTGGCAGCGACGCAAGGTCTATCAGTGCCGCAGCAGCAAGATGGTGATAACGCGTCTGTGATCCTGGTCTTGTGCCCCCTCCCCACCCTGTCCCCCCAGCCGGACTCTGTACCTGGGGGGAGGACGGTACCTTGCTCACTGGCCACATGTTGGAGGACGCCTGGCAAAGTCAAGAGGTCCTTTGCAGTGTCTAGGCGAGGGCAAAATGAGAGCCAGCACGTCAAAGTTCTTGATTCTCTGCTGTGCACAAGGTAATAACAGCTAATTTATGGCAATTAGGAAGTCTCCCTCAAGAGCTGTAAGCTGACGCCAGGCGTATTTTGGCAGAATATCCGCTAGCTGTGCTCCCCGGCCCCAGGAACCACAGGGAAGGCGACTCATGAGCTGGCTAATCCGCCATTACATTTGCCGAGGGAATCCCCGGCGGGCAACCGTGCATAATTTCCACCTGCTTCGTACTGCATGAGTGGCACGACGGGAACAGGGGGAGATGGATGAATGTATTGAAGGAGAGGTGTCCTCCCGTTCATCCTTTAAATAAGGCTTGTTTCTTAGTCCAGAGTGCTGGGCATCACTGGTTGAGCGGCTTTGTCGGTGTGATGGGCTGCAGAAATGCCGTCAGCTCCGAGCAAGCTGGAGTTCATCGGTTCTCTGCAAACCTGGCGGCTCGACCAGCCCTGCGACAGCCATCGCTGTAAGAGACGATGAGGCAGGAGACCATGCCCGGCTGTACGCATCCCGCGCTGTAGCCCTACCATAAACTCTCGGCCACCGAAAATCCTTTCAAGGCTGGCGAAGGGGGCTAGCGGGAGCTTTGGGAATTGTTTTTCTCCTTGTGTTTCAGTAAGGATAAACGAGCAGGCAGAGAGGAATTATTAGCTATAGATTTAGCTGACAAGAATGCGTACGGGAGAAAAACGTATTTCAGGAAGCTGAGCTACTCCTCGGCAGTGATTTGTTTTTTGGAAGCGTAATATAGTTGTTAAAGCCTGAAAGGAATGGAGCTAGTGGTTCAAACCTTCCTGGTTTCTGTAACTTAGTGGTATTACCAGAATTCATTAAGAAACCTGAATGATCAACTGGGGGCTTGTTTGTTTGTTTTCTCCCCGTGACTTTTATGTGGCTGGTTATTTTGTTACTTTTCCAAGGGGTTTGTGACTGTTTAATTACCGTTTTCAAAACTAGCCCTAAATAGCATAGTGTATGGGTGTTTGGAGGAGAGAGTTTATGCAAACCTAATTATGCTCCAGCACCATTCATAATGCTTATGTTTTAGGGATATTACCCAAGAGTTAATTTATTTCCTTTCTCTGTATGCAAAATAGGAATCTAATGCTATTTTTACAAAGGTATGTGTATCATAAGGATGCATCACAATGACATTTTTATTTATAGATCTGTTAAAGGATTTTAATGAGACTGAACTGCAAGAGGAAACTGAGTTTTCTGTATGTATTTGAAAGCTACCAGATTTAACCATTACATTTTAATCTCTTACATGGAAAATACTCTCTTGTTGGAATTAGCTTCTATATAATATTCTGAAAAAAACCCAAGTACTTAATCTTTCTTTTGAAATCAGTAACTACTTAAGATATTTTTATAAATTCTTGATTTTAATCTAGACTGGCAGGGTCTGTGGGGACCCAGAGGTATGATTCCCTCTAATTAAGTTTTGAAGTGTATCCCTGTTGTTTCCTTCTTGAAAATGTTTGTAGCTTTAGAACATTCAGTGCTGGCACTAAAATCTTTCAGACCACAAATATTGCAACAGCCTTTAATTTTTTTTTTGTTGTTGTTGGTGGTTTTGTTTTTGTTTTTGTTGGACAACTCACCTTTTTGAGTAAGTCTCTGTTTCATTTCCTATATGTAGTTAAGTTCTGTAACTTACTTAGAAATAGGAATTTCTTTCTGTGCTTTTAAATAGAAAGGTAATATTCCCACAAAAGAGCCTGTCATACACACTGACTGTCAGGCTGACAGTCTGGCATCCACATGGCTGGAAGAGATCTCCAGTGGCATCGAGCCTCCTCGGTCACTATTTCTGCACTCAAACCTACTCCTCAGAATCACCCAGTTCTTTCTGACCCCACTATATAGTATTTGCTTAACTCTATCTTAACAGTGGAATTTAAAACTTTGTTTAAAAAGCTTAATATGCAGCTTATATTAAAAAAAAATAGAATAAAGAGAATAGACATTAGGGACATTATTGTAAATATCCTTACAATAATATTGCTCTTACAACTTCTGTGTTCAGAAATTTCCCACCTCAGGAGGATAACCAGTAACTTTTTTGGATATGTTTTCAAAGATCTCTAAAACTTACACGTAGATCAGACTAGCCTGAAAACTGCTTTACACATTTTTTGGAGTTAATTAGACTTTAAGTTTGGGTGAAAACTTGGATATTAGGTAAATAGTGGATTAGGGTACTTAGATTTTTTAAGTAGAACTTGATATAGTCAATGAACAGCTTCCGCTGCTGTGACTTACTGCATCCTGCTTGAATTGCTTTGAGAAAAAAAGCATCCAGACAGTGAGATATGCCCAATTAGTGAATATGTCTGGAAAATCTGATTTGAGCAACTTGTCTAGCATTGCACAAGGACATAAAAATTACATTTGCTCAAATAACATTAATTCAGGAATCTTCTTGTTTCTGCGTACTTGATTTGCTCTCTTATTATGGCTTTGCTTAACGTAAGTTCTTTTGAAAGAAAGAAAAAGGACAACCCTCCCCACAAACAGCTAGGGAAAATACAGACATTTCATAGGATGGACTGATTTTTAAGTGGCTGTGAGAAAGGTTAAAACCATTATATCCTGTTGGAGACCTCTCACTTGAATTAATGGCATAATGGGTACCACTGAAAGTAGTTCTCCTCTGTCAACCAGCCATCTGGAAAACAGACACAGAATTGTTCTGTGTACTTACTGGAAAGCAAAGACCAAGCAACCTTGGGCTCTCTGTCCAGGCCTGGGCTCCCGTGTTTTCCAGTGGCTGTTTTTTCACCATCCTTTTCCTCTTCCACTCTGTGGTCCCTCTCCTCTGGCTTTCCTCGTGGTCTCCTTTCCACCTCTGCTCTACCTGCCACCTCTCTTTCCTTCACAGTCAGTTCTCAGCTTTGTACTTGGACCATTTTCTGCTCTCGGGCAAGGAGATGACCGAGACCATACAAATGTGACACGGATGACAAATATACAAGTTTGCCAGCCCTGATTTTTGGTGCTGAAGCCATAGCTCATCTGGGACACCACAAAGAGGGAGCGCGTGGAAGGGGGAGCCTGTGACCTATTTTGCTGGTGGCGTGTAACAGATAAACCTCTTTTAACAGCTTAAAATTTCAGGTGGATTTGGATGTATTTTCACATCGCAGAATACAATGGTCTGAGCCTTGGAAATCGTACCTCCTTCAGTGCACCTTGTATCTAAGCTCCTGCATGTGAATGTAGAAAAGATCAAACAACTTAATGGTACAAATTGAGAAAAAGACAAAAACACCATATGTGCCCCAACTTCATTCTTAAAAACTACACAGCTGGAAATTGTCTATGAAAACAATAAGGCTGTGTGCTATAAGCAACTTAAAACATGATCTTATAATGGAAAATGTTAGACAAAGTCAACTAAAAATACAGTTTGCAGCTCTGTGTGGTATTGCACCTTTGGAGTTAGCAAGTTGCATTAAAATCAAAGAACTCCGCATTTGCTCAAGAAGCTGTTCAGAAGTTAGAACATGCCAACATTTTGGACTATCAGGCTCATTTTCTCAAATAAGTCAAATACCCTCATTTTTATGGGGATGTTTTGGAGATGGCCTCACAACTTAGCCTACAGAAGCTGTGTACAGCTTTTTCCTCCGGGCTCAGCAGGCCTGTCTATTTCTTGTTACGGAAGGGAAAATAATACAAATGTAACAAGCATTTATGCTATTTATCTCATAGAAAAATGAGCTGAATAATATCGTTAGATAACACTGGAAAACACTTTTGCAGAGCAGGAAGGTAAAGTGATAGGGTTTGGTTTTGGGGAGGGGGTTAGCTTTTGTTTTGGTTTTTCAGTGTGACAGAAGTCCCAATTTAAAGTATGGTTTTATGAGCCAAAGTATTGAGAATTGACCTTGCCCAGGGTTTCGCCTTCCTGCTCCTGGCTGTGTATCCCACCACAGACCTTGTCCTACCTTAGCCTTCAATGCACCCCGCTCTCAACGGGGTCACCTCACTAAAACGTGGCAGAACAGTAATGCAGCAAAAAGTGGATATTTTCTTTTCTCAGTGTTATTACTGGCTTACTGACCGTTGTGACCAGTACCCGACGTGACAAGGCCATGAGGTGGAGAGCAGGGAGAGATAAGGAGGAGATGTGAGACCTCGTCCCCATGGGCACCTACGAAACCGTGCCCTCGCCGCACCTGGGGAAGGTCCTGTCGCGGGGACTCCTGCCAGCACTTCGCTGCCCGCCCGGCGGAGCACCGTAAACTCCAGAGGTTAACCGAATAGAAAGATAAAGTCTTTAAGAAAAATTTTGTCCCTGTTTGCTTGGCTAGGGAGGCCATATATGTATTTTACATATGGAATGACTTTTGAATGAGTTGTTGGTATTTCTCAGTGAACACGCCTCACATATTCAGACTTGCACGTCTCCTTGGCTCGGACAGACTCGCTACAGCCATGAGTACATCTTACGCCATAGATTTTCATCACAACACTGAAATAATGAATTTCAGTATTTGTCTTTCTGCATAACAGGCAGAAATCTTATGGAGTAAAGATCTGATCTACCTGAAAATGGAGAGGAGCAGTGTGTGGGGGTGTGCAATCTGATTGCCAGAGAAATTTCCTGCAGATTTTCAGTGCAACTGAAGTCTGACAGACAGAAACGGTTTGTTCCATTTTTCTTACATAGCCAGTATAGAAGCTCTGCGTATGATTCATTTTCTTGTTTAATTTGCCTTGTTCTTCACGTTACACTTCACTAAATATATTTACTTTTATTTCTGCCATTCCACATGACAGAATTTATCTGCGAAGAAGGAATTTTAACTGCAAGAAAGGTTTTATAGACAGAGACCGTGGCAAAACATGAGGCAGGAATCTAATGCAAGATGTTAAGCATTGTCATCCCTGAAATCGAGGAGCAATTAAACTTTTTATTCTACTAAAGAACTTGAAACCTGTAAAGTAATATAGTAGCAAAATGGGAAGTGGCTGTTAATGACCTTATGCAGTTATTGCAAATTAAAAGCAGTTGCATGTTTGGCTAACAAAATACTGGGGAATACATTATCATTAAATGTTGGTGATAATGCAGTCACAACAATAGGCAATATACGTAAGACTCACAGAGCTATTAAATTTACTGTATCTTCTTTGAGAAGCAAAAACAAGCCAAGAAAACAAGACACAGCTGTAGGATTAAACCAAGAAAGCATGGTAGCTAACAAAAAAGAGCAATCACATTCACCTTGAATGGAAAAAACAAAACAACCCTAGACAAAACAAAACATAAACCCTCTATCTCAGAGGAATCCTCTTTTTTCAGAGTTAGTGTCTCTGGAAACATGCTTGGTGGGAGATTTTAATCACCTAATCAAACAAGTAATAGAAACATTAATGATTTCTAGCCTGCTCAAACTTTGTGTCTCTGGGGGTCTGCTTCATCACCTGAACTTACAAGACCTGCATCTGCCAGAAATAGGCTATTTCTGAGAGAGCTCAACACTGTGTAAAATATACAGTTTTTTTCTGTTGTGTTTATGGAAGCAGCTTTCCCACGCACCTGGGCAGTAGGGAAGCTGAGGACACAGTGGCCATACCGTCCTTCTACTCCTGCCCCTTCTTGCAACCTGGCATCACCTGTGAGCTTGTCAATGGTGTCTTCTGTCTCAGCACAGCCATGAGTGAAGATATTCAAGGGTATGTGTCCCTGGTGTGCACTGCTTGTTACTGGCTAGCAATGTGGTCAAGCCATTGACTGCTACCCTTTGAGCCTGGGAGTCCAGCCAATTTGCAGCTGATTTGACTGTACCACCTGCATTTCCTTTGCTTAGAAAGGAGACTGCTGTGGGGGATAGTGTCAGAAGCCTAAATGTATTTTAGCTCTACTGCTCTCCCTCAGACACTTCTTTCATGGAAGAGAGTGAGCTTGGTCAAGCATGATATACCCTTGAAAAATCCATGATGACTACTTCTGCTAGTCTTTTCTTTTCTCTTTGGAAATGGATTACGAGAGGACTCTCTCCAGGGGACTTTCCAGGGGCTGAGGTAAGGCTGACCCACTGATGGTTCCCTGGGTCCTCTTCCTTGCCCTCCCTAAAGATGGAAATAATGTTAGCCTTTTTCTGGTCATCAGGGATCATCCCCTACGACCTCGATTTTTCACAGGTGATTGACAACAGCTTCACAATCACATCAGCCAACTCTGTCAGATCCTTGGGTGAAGCCTATCTAGCCTGATGGATCTGAACCTACCCAGTTTCTCCAAGTAGTCTCTAGCCTATTGCTACTTTGCTGTTGGCTGGTCCTCTGTTTTCTGAATGGGGTTGATACTTGCTGGGACTTGTGAGCAGGCTTTGTCTACAAAGACTTGTAAGAAAGGACACCAAGTGCTTCAGCCTCTTCTTTGATGCCTGTTGCTTGTCTCTTCCCCATCCATCTACAGACTCACATTTTTCCTGAACTTCCTCTTGTAAATAGCATTCTGGTAGAATTGTTTCTCTTTAACCTTAATGTCCCTTGCTAGCTCCAGCAGGACTTTTGCCTTCCTGTTTTTGTGTCGGAGAGCTCAGGCAATGCTTTCATTTTCCTCCTGTCTTGCCTGTCTTTATTTACACTTGTGTGCTCCCTTTTTGTATTTTCAGTTCATTAGGACTCTTCTTCTCAGCCAAGTGGGCACTCTGCCAGAAAGGTGAACTCCAGACAGGGAATAGTTGGAGCCATATAAAGGTGTACTTGTGAAAAATACAGCCGGTGAATGACTTTTCTGAAGGAGATAGATTTAGGCCAATGAGGGCAATGACTTTAAAATAAGATGTAGTGGTGTCCTTGTTTGTCCAGGAAGGGGATGTTGACTGTAAGGAGATCAAGGGTGGGTGAAATGCCAGACTGTTCATCCCGATTTTGATTAAATTTTTCACTTCATGCTAAACTTTATATTACTGAAGCCACGTTGCTGCCAAGATAGTTGTATGCAATTCACTGTGTGGAGTCAAAAGTGGACAGGACGACAGGAAAGTAAGGAAAGCAGAGAGCTTTCTGAAGAAATGGAAAATTTGTGTCTGTCTATGTAGGAAGAATCTGCTGAAGGTTAGTGTGTAAGGGGAGTTAGAGAGGATAGTTGGCTGGATGTCAGAAAAGGTGTGGCAGGATGGCAGGTGAGGAAAGTTATTCCTCAAAGAAGAGGAAATGGAAGATTAAAAGATCAGAAGGAAGATTTCATTATTAAGTCTGGGTCATGAGGCTGAGAATGGCTACAGTAAGCAAGAAGGGTAAGTCTTCAGTCAGAAGTGAATCAGGATTAAAATTGCTTGAGTTCAAGGTAGAAGTTAAAGGAAGAGGCAAATATAAAAACAGAAGGGATAGTAAAAATTAGATTTTGAGGTGTCAGCTTGGAAAGAAAGGGCAAAAATCTTGCCAGCCTCAAAAAAGGAGAAAGCACAAGCCCACGGGGTGAGAACAGGAACCCTTCCTAGCCGTTGGGGAGCACAACTGGATCGTCATGAGAGCAGAGGCTCTGGGTGGCTGTGAGGCAGGATGCGGTTGGGGGGGCACGGCGGTGAGGGCATGGCAGGAGACGTCATGGGCAGCAGCCAGGGTGTTGGAGAAGCACCTGGAGAAAGGGTGTTGAAAGAGGCAGAAGAGAGTAATGGATGGTATTGCATCTAGCTGGAGAACTGGGTAAGTGGGGGGAAAAGTAAATTAAGAGGAAAGAGAAATGTGTTGAAGATTCATGAAAAAAAGTCCTCCTACACTAGAAGGCAGGAGGGGAGAAATCTAATTTCTTTCTTCATTTTCTGTCTTTCTTAAAACAAAAACCCAGAAGAACAAACCTTCCCCCTGCTAGTGTATCTTTATCTAAATCCTTTTATCAGTTATTGTGGTTTCAAGTTATAAATATAAAAATACATATATTCTCTGTTTAACAGACCTTGAGGAAAAATGACAGATTAAACCCCTAATCCTGAAAATATGCAAGTGCTTAATTCTACAGTCATATACTTATGTTCTTAACTGGTTTGTTAGATCAGAGCTGGAGTGCTCAACTGCTTTAAATATTGAAAATGAAGATGCTTTCAAAAGGATTTAATATCATTTCAGACTTAACAACTTTGGATATTAGATCAAGAATACTTTAAAAAAACCTACCCTGAAAGACACACATAATTTTTAATTTTCTATGGTATCTTTATACAACAGTAAATTCCATATATTTAGTATTCATGAACTTGTCAAAGCTGAAGTTACTTACTTAATGTTTATTGGTACCTTTGAAAATCTCCTCCTAATTAATTTCAGAAAAATGTATATTCAAATCCAAAATTAAATTAAGACACATATGATGCCAGACCTAATCTGAAGTGACTGGATTGTCTTTAAATTAAAACTGGTTAGGTATTTTTCTGGTTTGGAATCAGAAATATGGAACATGCACAAGCTGTTTTTTGTCTTTATCATTCATACCTAATTAATTCAAAACATTTGATTAATAATTTTTAATTGAGATTTTTCATTGGAACATTTAGTTGTGGTGTCTATTTAAAAAGAATTAAATTATATTGTGAGGGTTTTCTGAGCATACTCTGATTTTATTCTTAGAGTTCCATATTAAAATGAATGAGATTGATATGATAGAAGTTTATAAACTCATTTAGAGGCCATTCTGGTAAAAAATATAATTAATTTTTGCATTATCTTCTCATATGTTGCAAACTTTTGTTGAAGAAAGTTAGATTGGTGACAAAGAAACTGTTCCCTGTTTTCCTGTTTATGAAATCACCCAATGTTATATTTTTATCCCATAGTGTCTGTGCAGAAATGCACAAATGATTGTGTAATTTTAGATCTATGACTTAGAAAAATAAGTCTTATTCCTCTCTTCTTTTACATAGTTATTATCCAACATAAATGTTATGTTATTACACTGTTGGAGCTTAATGTAGACATGCTGATCTTCATTGACTTTTATCTTGGCAACTGCAAGAGGTTCTGTGATGAAATGTAGTATCCTGATTTAAGTTCTCAAATCATTACATTTACCTATAGGTGGCTTTTTTTCATTTTAAAAATTATATTATAAAAGTTTAAATACGCAAGTTGTTTTTGAAAGACAGACTGTTCAGAAACAATTATAATTTTCTGTGTTACAAGATTTTTTGAAAATTAATGTTGATTTCTGTTCAGGTCTTAAAGTGAGGGGCTCACAATTAAATGCCATTGGTGTCATTTCAATTTGGTGACTTAGTAAAAACAAGGCACCTTGCCACGTAGTACAAAAGAATGCATGTTTTGGAGAAAAGCTGGTTGGAGAAAAAAAGATGAAAATAAATGTTTCTATATGGAACCAAGACCCTTTTGTGAAAGCTAATTTTTACAGCTGTATTTGAAAAACATATATTAAATACAGGAGGCACGGTTATGGGTTCTTCTTCAGCCTCAAGGGAAATACGGTGTCCTGGTGCGCTGTCCCAGAAGCAGCACAGACCAGTGATGGATTCATCTGAAAGTCTTCTAGCTGAATATTCCTCCCTTGAATGCATCTGCCAGCCAAAAAAAAGACCTGCTAGTTCTGGAAAAAACTTTGCTGACCCATCCTAGAAGCAGAGAGGAAGAGGATACTGTAGTGAGTGTCTGTTTTTCTTTCCATAGTGTGAGGTCATCTGGGTCATACTCTGCTCCTGTAATTCATACTCTGCACTATGAGGAGGACAAAGCAAATGCTCTGTTGTTGTGCTTATCTTGTACATACACGGAGTTTTATGTTAAGGTTGTCCCTGGGACAACATGGTTTCAGTTGTCTGACATTTGGACAGTGTTTGGGTTTGACTGAGCTGTCTGACAGATGAATACCACAGCGCATGTGCATTACGTATGGATATCATTTTTGTGAGGTTGGAGGAAACACGTGGCCTTGTGCCTGTAAAGGCACGTTCTCCACGTAATGTGCTCCTGTAGCAAGATAGTGGAGTAGCAACAGTATTACTAGTGTACTAATACTAACAGAGTTAGTCCTGTAGAAATAGTATGCTAGCAAAATTACTCCAGTAGGAACAGTATACATTCTTGAGCAAGAATATTTCTGGCAATATCTTTGTGAGAAATGGTCTTGCAGCCCTTGGGAAACAGCTCGTTGCTGAATTCAGCAAGTATCCCATCCTCTGGCAGCAGCCCCATGCATGAGAAATACGCTGGCATCTCCAGCTTTTCACAGTGGACGCAATTTAGAGTTAAGAAACTTCCTCTGCACTCCATCGCTTTCTTGATTTCATGGGTCTCTGCTTTTTGGTTTTGGGGGGGGGGGGTTGGCTCTCTTGCTTTTTGTCATGCTTTCCCTCTCTAGGATTCTTCTTACAGACAGCTCTCTCCTCTTCTCCTCCTTAGCATTGTGATATTTCAGTATTTCCTGACAGGCTTATGGACAGAGGAGATAAAGGCAGCCCTTCCACCTCATCCTGTTCTGCTAATAAGTTGCTGTAACAAGTCCACAGCCGTGGTATTTGAGTACCTACCTACTGCGCATTAAACAGAACAGTAGCAGTTGTCATGTAGGATCCTTCCCTTTTCTCTCTCCATCCCCTGGGGAAAATTGGATGCTGATTATATTGCTATAATTAATGAGTTTATTAGTGAAGCAAAAGTTGAGGAGTAGGAAAATGCAGACAACAGGAAAAAAATTGGAGGGCCAGATTTGTCAAGACTGAGGCACTGTAAAACTGTCTGAGGCAGAGCACGGCTCGTCTCAGCAGGAGATGGAGCTCTCCCCAGGGAAAGTGGAGTATGCCGTCTCTGGGTCTAAGGACCATCACCAACATGATCATTGGATATGCAAGGGACAGTGCATTTCCTAGCGTTTGTGTCTTCAGGCATGCTCTGTGTTGGGCCAAGTGTCGTCTTTTTCCTTCATCAAAACTCATGTCTAAGGACTCTTTGTGCTTAATGTTCACTCCTGTTGTTCTACTTTTTTTTTTTTTTCTTTTCTCATCTTGCATACAGGTTGAATGTCTTGTGGCAGAACAAAGACCTTTTACTATTCATGAACTACATCAGAAACATGTTTTGTGCTCTATGTTTAAATAAAAGTGACCCAGCAATCAGGAGAACACAATAATTTCAAGCAAGATTTTATTTCCCAGTGCTAGGAACAGTAAGGGGAAGACACACTCATTGAGTCCTTCTCTGAGAAGCATCCTCAGTCCAGGATGAGTGAGAAAGCAAAGTTGCGACTGGATCCGCCACTTGTATCCAATGTTGCCTTCGGTCGTTCTGGATGCCACCTTTAGTCCAACTGCTCAAGCTGCGGAGAGTCATTTTTACTGACCCCCTTATCCCTCTCTGAAGTATGTGAAGTATGTGCAGGTACTTACAGCAGTCAGCATATGTTGATTTTGGCTATGTGGGGAGGATATTTAGACAGATGGGATTTTTTAGAGCTGTTTGTCCAGCACAGCCATATCCAGCTGCTCCCTCCTTGGGCTTCCTTGGTTTGTGAGCAAATAAGCGCTACGTCTCTTCCTCTTTCTGCTCCGGACCTCAGAGAGGTCCAAACAAATTTGACTCACTGTTTAGATCCACTTTGGAAACCATCCTTTGAGTAGCTGTGTCTTGGAGACGCAGACTCTTAATTATGGAGGTGTTCTGGTTCCCTGCCTGCTCAATGCTGTTTGGTACAAGTATAAATAACGGGCTCTATCTATGTGCAACAGTAGGAGAACAGATTTCTTAATGTTTTAAGACCAGTTTCAATGAAGATTTTTAACAGTGACTGTGGCAGGTTTTTCTACTATTTCCAACAAAAACTAAGGAGCGCCTGTTCTTACACTCTGAGCGCTCTGCCAGTTCTTCAAAAGTACAAAGTCAAAATTTACATTGGTCTAAATCTTAATATTGCAGAGCACAGAATAGTGCCTCTACCTCCTTAAAGGGGCAAATGGGCAGACACGTGTGGCCTGAAGGCTCTCCTCTTAACAGGGCGTTGAATACTCTGCTATTCTACCCAAAACCATCAACCTGCCCGCAGACCACAAAAAACACCGATCTTCCATTTTGCAATATTCTTTTTAGGGGGTGATGAAGGTACCAGCAGGGGGTAGATTTCAGACACAGGTTTGGATTAAAATATGATAGCGTACTTTAAAATAAAAACATTCAATACTTTAATATTTCATGTTTGTGATGAGAGATTTAGATGTTACTGTCTACATTTTTTACAAAGTGCTAATCTTGCTTTCTCGTTTATACATATTCATATATACAGAGGGAGAAAATAAGACACTGCAATTTGTGAATTTAATTCTGTTGTGGCAAATATCCACAGACGACTTACGTAAAAAATGTTGTTTCCTTAGCAAGAGATGCAAATACTTTCTTTATAAAAAGTGATTATTAAAAAAAAAAAAGACAAACACTTACTAGATCAATTTACAAATCTGCGTAGTAAAGCATCCCTTTTTTTCTAGCTCTTCCTTGTAACATTGTTGTCATTTCGTGACGTAATAAATGACCAGTCTACTAACTACTTTGGGAGGAAAATATATTTTTGCAGAAATTACATTACACAGCAATCTGGTGAGCTTATATTTATTGGATAATTAACATATAGTTCCGGTTGGTATAAATCATTGTGTCTGATTTATAAATATTAGATTAATTCCATTGTCAACAGAATACGTGGAAGGATACTCATTGAATGACATATTGCAGGTTCCAGTAAATGTATGATTACAAAAATGAAAGTATTGTGAAAAGCACATGAAGCATTTTCATAAGGCACTTGGCTTTCAAATGACCTTGTAAAACTAATTGTTTGTGGAAAAAGAGTGTTGTTCTGTCTTTGAAAGCCTGCTTACTATTCCTTTGTTATTTTATCTCTTTAAAGACAAATTCAAAGGGAATTTGAAAGATTTTGTATATTTCTTCAACCTTAGTCTCTCACTGAGAATGATATTTTCAAGCCGGCTTTTTGCAGGTAGTCTTTTAAATACTGTTACTGAAAATACATAGTGAAATGGAAGCACAGCATTATTGCAGAGTTTCAAAATTCTCCTGCAAATAACAGCATCTGAATATTTGAATATGGAGCAGATTTTATATAATGTAATTCAGATTAAGGCAGGTTTACAAACACAAGCCTTAGTTACACTCATTCAAAGCACATGGGTGTGTGTATTACTTTTCTTAAGCCAAGAGAAATTACATCACAAAACCTAAAATAGGAGGGGAAATCATCTGAAATTTAATTTTAAGGCCAGAAGTGTCTGCTATAAGCAGGTAGCCCAACCTCTGCTTGCGCACGGCCTAGCCGTTCATTCAGTCATTCCCACACACAGTCCATAATTTCTGGCTGAGCTGGAGGGTGGATTTTAGGAAGACGTCCTCAGCTTGATTTTTAAAGACTTGAAAAGACAGAGCATCTGCCAGGTCCCCAGCTACGTTGCCACAGTGGTTAGTCCTCCTCGGTATGAAATCTGCTCCACATTGCGGCTTTGAATTCGTTCAGGCTTCTGCTTCCAGCAGCCAGACCTTGCTGTTCTTTTGTTTCCTAAACTAAAGTGCTCTCTACCATCAGGAGCCATCTTTCTGCTGAGGTGTTTGTGTACAACATCATCAGATCAGCTCCCGAGCTTCAAGTGAGAGAGACGATGCTAGCGCTCGGTGCCAGAAATGATATAGCCCGTTTCCAAATCACTGCCGACCAAGACGTAAGCGATCTTGAACGTCTATGGATGTGTCGTACATGTTGTCCCGCGCCTAGCTGTTACAGACCACCACGCAGCTCTGGGGGATGTGATGGAAGATCCTCTCTAAGCAGCTATTTTTAGCATATATGCAAAAGCTTTGTTCTAGCGCAAGCAGCCAAGGTTCAAGAGACGTGTGTGGGAGCTTTGTCCTTGAAATTTCTAAATACTATAGAGCAGAGTTCCTCTGCTACGAGTTCCAGCCGTGGGGTGATAACATTTAATTGCTTGACTATGAAAAGCCTTTGCAAACCTCCAAGCAAAGCTTTGCTGCTCTGGTTTGGGGGCCCCAGCAGCACCTTCTGGGGAGCAGAGCTGGGGTGTGCAGGCAGACGCCGGCAGCCTGCGGCCAGGTGGGAGCTGCCGGAGGGGGGGCCAGCACCCCAGCACGGCCAGGGCACCGGGGAGAGGTCTGGAAATGGGGTGCTGCGGGTTTCCTCCGCTTTGGCAAATCCTGACAATGACAGAAAGAAGATGCACATCATACGGCATCTGCGCGGCCATGCACGTGCCTGGAAAATGCCATCGACGTGGCTGAAGAGTCAATGTTGAGCAGAGCTTTGATGTCTCGTCCCTTTGAAAACCAAGGGCAGTTTCCCCGCTTACAGGTGGCTGTGGCAGAGGAAAGCTGCCCTTTGCAGAGAAAAATGAACTCGTCAAAAAAGCAGTTGTTGGTGAGGTACAAAAAACCTTTTTTGTTTGCACATTACTAATATGATGAAAGCATAAACCTCACAGCATGTCTGAGGATAGTGTGTATGTCTATATGTACCTGGGTTTTTTAAAAGGGCCAGTTTCACAAAGCTGATAATACTAATTAAGCTCTGAGGAAAAACTGTTTTCATCGAGCATTCATATTGTTTTAAATTCCCAGTATATTTTACCAAATGCTCGAGTATATTTACCCATCCACAGTCTGGTACACAGGAGAGAAGCAAAGTTAACAGGTAAATTAAAGTTTCCACACGCACATTAACAGGTCCATTTTTTTTTTTTATTTATACATATGTGTGTGTAGAATCATAGAGTCAAGGAATATTTATGTTGCAAGCCATCTCCAGAGGTCACCTAATCAATTGTGTATGTATATGTCTATGTAAATGTTTATGTGTATGTACACACATATGTATTATGAAATTAAAAATAAGGATATTGATAGAAATTCAATGTTAGGAAGAGTAGAGAGTTGGAAAGAGAAGCAAGAATACATAAATGAGAAGAAATCAATGCCCAGCAGAGGTAAGAACACTACAATGTTTTCAAGGCACAATAGGATGAAAAAAAAACTCTAACAAAGATTTTTTTTTTTATTACTGCATGGAAAGAGCTGAAAATCTCCAATAGTTGTACAGAAAAGCACTCAACTCGGGGAAACATTCAATAAATGTTTTCTTCTGGATTAAAAAAAAAAAGCCAAATGATACATGTATATCCAGAAAGTATGAGAAGGCGGACAAGATATTTTCCTTTTCAACAGTAATTGGGGAGAATTTTCAACTGTACCTGTTGACAGTTTTCAGATAGGGAACCAAGCAGTTATGTCAGTCACTATTGCTGAGCTGGAGTAAGCCTGAAGATGGGGATATTTCAAGGACTTTCCCACCAAGAATTAAAAGTGCTGGATGGGATCCTCCCCTAGGAAACGCTTGTTAACCGCGTCAGGACTGTTTTCCGAGCAGTGCCCGGGCTGGAGCAGGGGTTGACTGGGAACGGGACCGTGGCCAGTGCTGCCCGGGAGGAAGCCTGACAGGTTGCATGTCCAGAAGATCTTCATGCTGTTTGATCTAGGAGCCAATGCATAGTGAAACAGCTTGATAATCACTTAAGCAGGGTTTTTACTGTGCAGATTTTGGGTTTATTACTCGTCCCTGACCTCTTAGTAGACTTCTAACATGGTTTCACTTTTGAGGGGAAGTGGGAAGAGTGTCGGTTCCTGTTAGCTACAGGTTTCACACTCAGTCTGGTGAACTTTAAATCATTTCTGAGGCAGTTTTACCATGACAAAGCTTGTTCTATAGACATGAACAACATTTTTTTTTCTTTTTCTTGCTATTGCCATGACTTGGTATTGTGGTATTAAAAGCCTTTTGGGAGTTCAAGCAAGTCTAAACTACCAGGCAAAACAGATCACTCTGTAGGTCAACCTGCCTCCATCATCATTCACCCTTTCCTCTGTTGTATGGCCTGTGAACTTTACTTGGATAAAGACTATATTTTCTCTTAGACCACTGATAAAAGTGTCGAATGGTATCAGGCTGAGAATAGGAGCACCTCATTGAAAATGCCCTCACAGAAATCACAATTCCTGATTTACAATTACTATTGAATTATAAGTCAATAAGTGTCATGGATATCCATGTATGATTTTTTAAAATAATTCTTAATTAAGTACTTTGCAAAAGTCTATTTACCAACATAGTTACCCTTCACAAAGAAACAGTAATCTCATCAGAGAACAGTATCAAGTTTGCTGTCTGTCATAAAACTGTTGATTCACAATAATAAAAATAAATTAAGAAACAAAGATGACAGCATACTCATTTCATTGCCTATCTGCTGTTGTGTGATGTTACCCAGGATCAACATCAGCCTAACTTGAATTGTTAGGGGCGTATGATGTGGTATTATTTGTATAAGGAGCTGCATCTATTATGCAGTCTCATCTGATTAGCTTGCCCTATCCTTAATTTTCATTCTGCCAGAGAGAAACAAGATTACTCTCCAGAGGTCTCCTGACCTCAGCAAATTGAGCCAATCCTCCATGCCGAGGGAGGACCTGACCAGAGGCTGCTGTGAATTTTTCCAGAACTAGAACAGGTTTTGTGAAACAACAGCAAAACTTGCTCAACTGTCTGGGCAGCAAATAGGCCCAGCTTTGCACATCACTCACATGCCAGTCAGTATCTCTGCTGAAGGAGCTGGTACATGATGCACAATACTCAAGGTAGGGGGAGGTGAAAACCAAAGCCTTGCCATCAGGTTGGTTCCAGCAGATGAAAATCATTATTTCCTGCAGAATTCCTCTAGCACGATCAGGAAAGTAACAATGCAGGTATCATCAGTGTAAACGAGGAAAAAGGGGTGATAGCAGACTGTTGAAGAAGTGCACACATTAAGATACTGCATGAAGTGACATAACTAACCAGATACATCTAGAAAATATGATGCAGTATGGACGCCTCCCCAGGCAGCAAGGAGAGAGACAGAAAAAACATCCAGCCTTTCTCTGCAATCGAAGCGAATAAATCTCCCAACAAGGTAATATACCCCCTAAATTTTATGAGAAATGGTTTTCAGCTGCTTCCAACAAATGTCAACGACCTACCTGAATTTCTTCATGACCCGGAGACTTAGTAGCTGGTTACTATGTGGATATCACATCTTAACTTTCACATTTACATTTGAATAAACTTGGATTTCTAGCTAGTCAGCAACCACTACCTCGTCAAGACCTCCAAAAACCATCTGTCAGCAAAGGCTGAAAAATGAAGTACGTGTTCCCTACAAATGCGGAATAAACTAGCCAGAGACAGCTTTACCAAATCCCTTTGCTATAAGCACAACAGAGCTACTTTCTCCTCAGATGTTAGCTCCTCCTCAGTTGCTTCTTCTGTCACTGAAAAAACAAAAGTATAGCACAGCGATGCTGACAAGGTTTGCGATAATGAGATTTTGAAAGTCTCAGCTCTTGGAAGTAACTGATCAGACAAGATGGTCAGTAATGGCCAGGAGAAACTTTCGGAACACAGACACCCGAAAACAAATGCGGGAAACTTTAATTTATAGCTCCAAACAACATTTCATTAGTTTGACTGTAACATGGAGAGCTTGCCTCAACACTTTTATAAGCTTGAGATTGGCAATAATGGATAATGCTGCTATTTTTCTTTGCCGTCATCTTTCTTGATAAAACCCACTTTCCTCACCAGGCTCATAGTAGCAAGAAGCATGTACTCTTATTTCTGGAAGCTGTGGAAGCTGGACAATGTCTAGAATTGGGGAAATGGATTTTCCAATCAGCTCTTGTCTTGGTAGATATCAGTGGTATTAAATATCTCCAGGGCTGGAAGATCACATGGACTGTTACACTTGAAGTGGGAGAGGAGAAGAGTTGCTTAAGCTCACTGGTTGGGAGAACTTTTTACTGCAAATAACTGCAAAGACAGCAAGTCAGTTTAATTAGGACTTTTTTTTTTTTTTTTTTTTTTTGATTGATAGCTACTTAACTGCATAAGTCCTTTATCCCTAGTTTTTCTTTTCTAAGCCACGTCTGAGTTGAGCAAAGTCTTTGGGCTCCTGTCTTGCAAATCTAGAGAACCAGCGTGTTGTCCCGTTAAGCGAAGACTGGCTTTTGCTTCCCTAGCTTTCCTCTCTTGGCTTTGATGGTAAATAAATGAACTCCTTGGGGTCTTTTTAGAGCAATCTGAGACTTGTGATGCCAGAAAGTGTCTCTGAAAGGAATAAGTCTGTGAAATGAGTGTTCTCCATTATACAGCCGTCTTCCTCTAAGTGGTAATTATGATTCTTCTAAAAAAATAAAAAATACAAAAGCTAGCTGAAATGATGAACCAGATCAGCTCTTCCCTCTGTTCCACAAAACTAAAATGTGACTATTAGCCTCATTCGAGCCCCGCCCTCTCCAGCCTTCTGTATCAATTTATCTTAGTATACCATACAACACAGAGAAATCAGACTCAAGTGAATATTTAGATATGATACAAGAATAAACCTGTCAGAAAAATAAGTTAATTATAAATGCCTCCCCTGTATACAAGTTATAATTTAGCGGGTTTGTGTGTAAGTAGAATAACAATAAAAAGAAAGACACTGTGCTCAAATTAGCATTTTAATTTCTACTTTAAAAATTGAACACTGTTGTTCAAAAGGTTTTGTTCTCTCCGTTGTAACTATTCACCCTGGCTTTAAGGCAAAAAAAAATAAAAAAAAGTTTAGTTGTGTGAGACAGGAGGTTCTTTCCTTTAAAGCTGACAGCTACTTTTAGGGGACTTCTAGTAAAGATGTTTAAAACCATCCATTCAATAAGCAGACTATTCTGGGGAATTTTGATGGCAGCAAAAATCTACACGAGGGCTGCTCAGGCACCTGGGAAAATGAGAAGAGTCATCTGTGAGTCAGAGGAGGGGAGAACCTGCCAGAATCGGTTCAGTTCCCAGCAGCGCCGCTACCTCGCCGTGTGGCTCCCTCTGGGTCGATCAAAACTAGAATAATCCATCAAAATTTCCAATCGATACTTCTTAGCCAGCACTGCTGCCACAATTACTAATGTAGAAAATTCAGAGAGGCATCTTCCAGGTCACAGATGGCTGTTCCTGGTCATCATTAGCCGAGTCGAAGACAAGACGTTACGGGTTGCAGCACGCCTGAAAATCCTAGTCTGCTCAGGCCATCTGCTATTCATTTTACTTATCTATAAATAGGCTTAATAATGCAGCTGACATCTTGAGAGGGAAATGTATACTTTTAAGGGAATGAAGTTTTCAAGTAGGAGGCACAGCTCTTCCCATGTACGGATTTGGTAAGAAATGGTGAGCGCTTGCAGTGGTGGGTTTCTGTAGGCTCTGCAGTTCTTCCACCGTAGGCAAGCCGATTGCCATGAAGATAGGAAAGACAAATCCAACTCATGGAAATGTATGAGAGAGCGAAATACAACCATGAAGTCCCTGATCAACACCTTCCCTTTTGTCCGGAGCAATGTGTGTCAGGGACCGTTAGGATGCTAACATTATTTTATTTTCACTCAGTCATTATTTGCAGAATTGAGCGTCTGCGTGCTTGTTCTTGGAAAGTGATGGGTATGGCTCAAAAAATGGAGCAACTATGAGAAAATGGCCAGGAGGGATTGCAAGAGAAATTTGGTGTTCAGTTAAGCAATTAACTCACTAAACAGGAAAAAAAAATAAATTATAAAACCATTCTGTGATTTGTAATGTAAAGCTCTTGGTTTTACCAGCCAGTATTTAAAGACAAAGATTTGAAGGTTAAATCTCAGCCTTATAACAGCACTAAAATTCAAAAACTATGTAAAGAAAAAGGCAGATTTTAATATGTTTTCCAGATCTTCCTGAAGCTTCTTCTAACAGGTTTCTTTCTATCCCCAGAGTTAATTTAACCACAACTTAATCAAGTTAGAGGAGTTTGAAATCTTTCCTACATGCCAACTGAGCTTCCTAATGTCATCCTGATCATGCTGCTGTGCATCCCACCCACAGTGACCCTCAGCCAGAGGACCACCTTGTATCTCTTTATAAAGTCACTAGGAGGTTGTGGGCAGAATCCAAATCTTACCATAGTACTGGGAAGTTTTATCAATCCATCTCCTTTGTAGGAAAAGGGTCCTAGGTGCGTAGATACTAAATTTCAGGACAAGTGATATGCTTTTTATTGAATACAATAGAAATGCGGTAAAAACAGCACAACAATAAATGCTGAAAATAACGATAGTTTAAAATCGAGTTATTCTTGTTCACACTAACACTTAAAGGCATTCAGAATGGTGTGATACTTTTATCTATGAATGTGTGTATATTTACTTAGCTGTAAACTTGCTTGAATGTGTGGTGTTTGTTTTTTTTTAAATGCAGCTTTATATTAAATCATGGAAAAAATTGAAAAAAAATGTAGACATTTCTTTTAGCCTGGGAGAGTAAAAAAAAATCATATAAAACCTCAGCCTGTCACACATTTTAATGCTTGTGCTGTTAAGAATCCTGCACTTTGACATAGGGTCATGAAAAAAAAATAGATTTGAAGGAATAAAAGCAGGCTCACTAGAGATAAGCCTGGGGGTGGCATGGCAATATTTGAGGGATGGTATGCTAGCGAGGCCCTTCGGTCTGCTGTCTCAGTGGAGGCAGGGGATGGAGATCCGTGTGGCAGCAGAGATACAAGGGTTATTGATGTGTTAGAAACCAGGCAGAAGTGTTCACCAAGCCACTTGCCATCACGTATCAGCAGTCCTGGCTGGAAGTTAGCAAATGTGATGCCCACCTACAAGAAGGGTCAGAAGGAGGATCTGGGAAACTACAAGCCTGTCGGTCTGACCTTGGTGCGGGAGATGGTTATGGAGCAGATCCTCTTGAATACCACCATCACATGGCATGTACAGGAGAACCAGGTGATTAGGCCCAGTCAGCACGGGGTCGTGAAAGGTAGGTCCTGCTTGACTAACCTGATCTCCTCCTATGACAAGGAGGGCTGTGGGCAGCCCGCCGTATCCAGATATCTAGGTCTGTTCAGGCTTGGCGTTGAGTGTGGGCTTTTCATTGTTATTGCTATTTCTTAAGCACAAGCCCTTCCCCAAACCTAATTTCAGGAAGCACAATGAAACTCCCTTTCTCTCTTCTGCTAGCGTTGTATCTGCAACTGTGCATCGTTACCCCCACCTGTGTGGCCTGCACATTTAGGATCTGTTTAAATCCTGATAATTACTCCTGAAAAACATTTACCCTGGCTGGCCTTTTGTCCCTACTGAAACAGTAAAAATAAGATCTATGTGTTGCCTCCTGTTTTGCTTATTGTAATCTCTGCTGACACATCCACCTCCTACTTCAAGCCCCATGAAAGGCGGCCATCAACATCCCTTTTCTTGCCTGTCATGATGACCTTATTACCTCCCTCTCTGAATCCTTGTGCTTGCACCTTTGACTGCCTCTAGTTTAAATTTCTTGCTCTTTTGTCTTCAGGCCTCCCATAACTCTTCTAGCCAAGTGGGTTCCCTTTCTTTTTATCCTACTCCTGTATCTTTCTGCTCAGACACTGCTGCTGCTCGCACTCTTCTTTCTCCTTCTCACCCAGCCCTCTCCCCTTGACCTAGGCTGCAAGTGTCTCAACTCTGCTGTCATTGATTATGCCCATTCATAAGAAGCCTCGCTGCTTTTTTTGCACAGACAAAAGAAGAAAGACTTCTTTTTTTTTTTTTTTTTCTTTTCCCACACTTCCTCCCATGCCCTGACTAGAGGCACCTCATGGCCTTACCCTGGTCATCTTGCCCGTCACTCATTTGCCATTGCTTGGCATCTCCTCACGGTCAAGGTGCACTGGGAGCTTTGGGGAAGGGAGTCTCTTTTCCTCTGCACTTTGAGGTCTCTAGAAGCCACTCAGGCAATGTGAAAGGAGTTTTAATAATTAATCATGGCAATTCAGGCATACAGATGTCAGGGGTTATTCCGGCTTCAGAGTGTTTGGTTGTCTCTAGGACAAAGCTGATTTCCCCAGTGTCTGTACTGAGTTCTGGCCCAGGACACCGCTGCCACGTCTGAGTGGTATTTCCTGAGTTAGAGCCATTTATTTCAGTGACAAATGGCTTCCTGTATGCTTTGAAGTATGCTGATTGTGTTGTATGTTTTACAGTTTGTTCTATTTGCATTTACAAATCAGAGTTCAGTTATGGATGGTCATTATATTGAGCTAAAATAGACTAATATTTTTATATTCTTCTGGTTTATTATGCTTTTTCATCACATTATCTTTCCCTATGTGGGCAGAATTCAGTGTCTTAACACCTTCAAGTAATTTCTAATATATTTGGTCATTTTGAATGAATGAATGAAAATCAGAGAGAAAGCTCCTGGTTTTCCTGAAGCTTCCCTATTATCCCTCTACACTAAGGGTCTCCAGTAGTCACCTGCAATTTCAGTGGTTTGCTGGTAACTACTCGTATCTTTTTGCTGCCTGAGAAGCGTCACGTAAGGATCTATTGAGCTGTGTTTCCTGCTTTGTATCCGCAAATCCCGCAGCGCGTGACTTGCAGAGGCGGCTTGGTAGAGCTGCTGCAAGGTGGACGGTGGGTGCCCGTTCCTCGGCACATCTGGCACAGCTGGAGAGTGGGCTGCAGCCGTGGGCAAGCAGCACGGGCAGTGTGTCTGTCCATGGGGTGAGGAAACCCCCCACAGGTTTTAGTCTGTGGTAGCGTCTGGCTACCAAGTGGCAGACACAAAAGCTGGTCAAATCTTGGCTTTCAGATGTGGCACCATGCTTGCGGTCCGTCTGAGTTCACTGGGGCAGCTGAATCTTCGAAACTGTTAATGTTTTACATTTCTAATATTACATTATTGTGTCCATGCTATATCAAATGCAAATTTACTCCTTCGGTTTAGTTTTGATCCGTATTGAAAGACCTGATTTAACAGGCTTCAGTGATAGGTTCCGCAGGACTCTTGTTGAAAACTGATTGTGTTTTACAGTGGTAATGGAGTTTGTCTGAGGCGAGATGACATTCACTATTACCTATCGATGAGCTACTGTTTTTCTTGGTTTATATGTATTTTTTCTGGTGGTTTTATGCTATGCCAAAGGGTTTAAACAAAACCAATGTTATGGTTTCCTCCATCCTTCCTCCATGGATGCTGTCCAGTTTTGTAGTGCTAAAAAAAAAAAGCCACTCATTCAAAAGGAGTTCCTTACTGAAATTATCATTAAGTCACTGGCATAAGTGAGGCTTTTTACTTATGTTTTCTACACACTTTTTTTTTTCATTTATTTGAAGTAATGTTTACAAGAATCTATGAATTTCCTAATTGCCTGTACCTCCTAGAAAAATATTTTTCTATCAATGACTTGGGATTTTTAAGATAGCAATCATGTGCTCAGCCACTTTACAATAATCTTTTGTATTGTTTCCCTCCTTATTTATTAACAGTCATAATTTCTCACTGGTATTTCTTCCCCCTTCATAGCTGCAGTATATTTATAAGAGCCCTTTTGTTCTCTGTAATCACTTTAGCTAGCATTAAATCATTCTTCTTTTCTGCTGCCCTTATCTTTTCTCTGCAAGGCTTAACTGACTGTAGTTTTCTCCCATTTTTCCCTCCTTCTCCGCTTCCCTTTGCATTCGGATCTGTGAGCAGTTCCTACAGAAACTGTATTGGTTACCTCCCATCCCTCTTTTCTGACACTGTTGTTTTCTGCTCCTTAACTCAGGTTTGCATTGAGAATTTTCCAGCCTTCTTCCCTGCTCCTGGATTTGAGCACTCCTTGCCTCATCGTGACTTACAATAACACTTATTATTTGAAAACTGATTTTCATCTGCAAAGTCCTTTGCAAAAATTAATTGATGAATAGTAAAACATTCTCTGAAGGCATTCTCCTATCAAATGCTAAGCACTCTGGGAGCCTGCTCCCTGCTCCAAAGAGGTGAAGTAGCTCATGAATATGGCCCTCAGTGCTTTCTTTTATCAGGCAGGCGTGTCCTTAATCCTCAGGGAAGTGCTAGGTCTAATCTGAGTTCAGGGGGAGCAGTTGAACAAAAAATTAAGAGAAACTTGGTCTCTTTCAGGAGAGGATGTCCCTTAAAAGCTCAGTTTCAAAGCTGCTTCTGGAGCTAGAAATAAGTGCAAATAACAAAATGAGATGGAGATAAATGTTCAAATAATTTACCTGCTTCTGTAGTTTTTGATTGAGCTTTGAAGTAAATGACTTAAGCATTGATTATTTGCTTTTTAATGATCTTATCAAGAGTGCCTTTTAGAGATGAAGAAATGCTTTTGAATGAGGATATGAATGGGCACAAATAAATCCTCTCCAGTATGAATACCTGCCATTCAGACCGGATGAATTGCCTTTCAGAATTGTGCGGTTTCTCTGATCAGTTACTATAGTCAGGAGCAGCCACGAATACCAACAAAAAGGCAGATTTTCTGGGAGCAAGTCAGTGGTACTCTGCCTGTGGCTAACTTCCCAACCCTCCCTGCCCTTCAGAGGCACTGGGCAGGAGAAGGGTCTTCTGCATCTCCTGTGCTGGTTTTATTTTGGCCATTCTGAAGAGAAAGTCTTAACATACAACAAAAATTGCCGACAACTTTGGAGAAGCAAAGGTAAAATCAGTTATTTTCACTAGAGCCTGCAGAGATTTGAAGTTGTTGTTTTTCTTCCTCACTGTAGATTTGATATTTTTCGACAGCATAGGTTTCGGCTGGAGAATAGTTTATTAACTGAATCAAAACTTTTTCACGAATAAGTCACATTCTGAAGAAAGCTTCCATGTCCCCAGAGAGGACAGGCAGCTGAGGCAGCCCTCTAAAGACAATGAGGTTTCATCCAACCCTCAAAGAGAGAGAGAGAAGCTCTCAGCCAAGGATGTCCCTCTGAAAGCTGGCATCTGAGCTCAGAAATGGTTCCCTGGACCACAGTGAACCCCCAAGTTGTCCCCACTTGCTGTGCTTTGATTTACATCATGGGGTGGTTTTGCTGAACATGCACTGGATTCAATTCAGAGAAAACTGAACTGAAATGTGTGGTTAAGGGTTGCACCTACCCTGCTCGGGGTGCTAATGGACGTTCAGTAGGTAGGGCCAGCCCTAAGCTAGTCTGAAATGGTGCCTCCAGGGAACACATGGTGGGGCATCAAGTCCTCAAGACCAAATGTTTTGTTTTGCAGGTCCTCCTGTTCTACCACTCTCGAAGACTGAATTTTGAGACAGCCTTATCTAAAACAAACTGAGTACTAGCCATGATTTCTAGTTTTGACCTTGTAAAAGAGTATTTTGCTTCCAGTGTGCTTCGCCAGCTGTCTTTGCCGTGTCTTGTGTTTGTGTTTTTCGAACAACAGGTTTAACATCAGGAAAGTTACAGAAAGGTTTGACAGCCCAGACTCAGAAATAGTGCCATATGTAGCTATGACAATATTGTTTAGTGGTATCGGGCCAATCTCTAGGCTGCAGGTTTGTGATATTTTTACATTTTGGTTGAGGGCAGCAGGTACTTTCTCTGCAATTTCTGGCCTGGAACTGATGGTTGGGCTCCTGGCAGGAGAGACAGGGCATTTTGTGTAGCAAATGCTCTTTGAGATGTGGGATGACTATCACATATTCTGTGTGAGATGATAACAAGTTCATTTTTCAGCATGAAGTATTTTCACTGTTACTGGGAGCAATTGTTTTTCACTGGCTCTCACTGTCAGTGCGAGGGCTCTAACATATTTCAGGACCTCTTGAGTGGTTTTCCATGATCCATCGCTGAAGCCTGCCTACTGTTAGATATTGAGCATTATGACAAGTACCTCACACACAGGGTGCCTATTTTGGTAGTGGTTGTAACAACATCCCTGCTTGCTACTTAGCAGCAAATTTAGGTATCTTAATAATACAGCGGACACCTGCTATTTTAACATATGTGATGCCACCTCAGGATGCCTACCTGCATTTAAGGTACTGCACCAAAAAGGTGCAATACTCCTGGGAATGCCACGCTTTGTCTTTCAGACCCATGCAGATCTCCCAGATACCCCATAGCATCTAAAATGGCACTGGAAGCCAGTGGTTAGGCAGCTAAACCTCTAGTCCAGCATGCTGTCGTGGGAGCTGGTGATGAAAAGCACCTCCAGAATCTCTCGGCCGCGCCGGGGAAAGGGAGGTATTGCGGGGTAACGCGGGGATGAGCATCAAGGTGACTGTATTACAGGAGAACAGGAAAGAGTGATTTCCACCCCCCCCACACCCCCAAGATTCTGTTCCATATTAGATGAAACATTTGGCAAAGGTGTTGCATTAATCACCAGGGAGATGCTGTTTATCCTTGAATTGCCCAGACATTACATCGTTTTGTCTCTTTCTAGCTCTGGCCATTCATCGCGAGTCGATCACGCACAGCTGGGTAGCAGCATGGTGTCCCCTGTATGTACTGTTGGTCTGTACAGCATATCAAGACTTTAGGTGAAATTAAGTTTATGGCATCATAATAAGCTACAGTGTTTCTTTGCTAGAAGAGCAGATGGTGCTTTCTGGAAGGAAACGGAGCAGTAACTTCACCCGCTAGCGGAGACTTGCTGCCTTTGCCTCTCCGTCTCGGAGCTCCGTTCCGATCGATAGGGAGCTCAGAGCTTAGTCTGGGAATTACAAAGTTTTCTTGCTGAGACTGCGAGAGCGGGAAGTAATGTTAAAGATGGCGGCAGATGGAGGATGTATCTAAGCAAGGTCTTGGTACGCCCCAGTTTAGCTAGCTATTTCACGACAGCCTCCTCGTATGCTTCGCGGGGTCGTTGGTGGGAGATGTGTGGTGACGGCAGAGTGTGCCTCTGCAAAAGTACCTGAGTATGACTCCACTGGTTCAGGCAGGTGTAGCGAGGATTTTAAATTCATGTGCTCTTCTCCAGCAGGTGCAAATCAAAACCCTTTTGTTTCAATCACAATGGAAGTCTTGAAAAAGGAGAGTTTGCGGAAAGCACTGATTTTGATCATCGCTGTTGCTTTATGTGTCTTTTATAGTCTGATTTTGCAAGTGAAAGAAAGCTAGCTTAGTTTTAGTGGAATACCACTGGGATTTGATTATGTTTGCTGGAAATGAGGTGGGGGTCTAGATTTGCACTAGAAAATTCCACAGGTTTTTCTTGCAATTAAATGCACTTGTAAGTTAATTTGATTTTTTGCAAAGCAAATTCCCAGACACTGTGTAAAAAGAGAGACAGAGGGAGAGAAATAAAGACTTCTCTAATAAAGCCTTCTCTATCTCACTTATTTTGATGGTGTTTTTTCAAATTTGTCTATCTGTCTCAGCCCCCAAGAATGCATAATTGAGATCCCTGTATTTCTGCACAGCCAAAAAGTTAGTCATATTTCAGGGAACAGAATGCCTTAATGCATACAGTTCACATTCAGCATCAGAAGTAACATTTTAAGTCCCAGCCTTCTGCCTAGAGGTGCCTCTCTCTTTCTCTGCATTTCTCTCCATGTGTACCTGTGAAAGCCAGCTCAGCTCTGCCCTTTACAAAGTCATTGTATTGTGGCTTCCAGTTCATCAGCTACTGGGAATATGCAGGTTAGCTAACATTCCTCTTGCTTTACAAGTGGGAGAGAGAGAGCATAGCAACTAATAAGGGCACGGTATCAGAGAATAAGGAGGCAGATGAAAAAGTAATATGACAAAAAAATATTTCTAGCCCTTACAGAAAAATCTCCTGCAAATGTGACAGAGAAAGAAAGGAAAGGAGGAAGAAATAAACCGAAAAGGACCTTTAAAGAAAGGAATTATGCAGATGTATATCTTGATTTTCACAAGTGTTATTAATTTTTTTAATTAAATTGGATCTTGTAAAATATGCAAGATTTACAGTTCTCTTATGAACAGCATGATCAAATGACGACAATTCTTTCCCCACTTTATACTCTCAATAGAGCTCAGCAATAATGTATTTTCTCAATTTAAAAGCTTTCTTATGTCTTATCTCAAAGATCAACTGTGGTCAGCTGAAAAAAAAATCAAAGAAAGCTTAAAATAAGAATGAAGTGACATGCTTTTACTTAAATTTTTTGAGAGTGCTGCTTGCAAATACTATTTCTTATGATAACGATAATATATTCCTGAAAGAAAACATTTTTCTGCTACAGTGATATTAGTAATATCGTCTGGTGCCATATCAAGATAGCTAAAAACCACTAGTAATTTCACCAGGAATGTAAAATATGCTGTTGGACTGTGAAAACAAATCAGAACCAATTGAGATATTGCAAAGTTAAAAGCAACTTCTCACAAAGCTTGTTTTAATGGAAAGAAAGGAAAAATGCTGTGAACTATATTTACATCATTATGGATACCCCTACTAACATAAACGGTGAAGATTTACTTCTGACATCAATTTAGCAGTCTTACCCCAGTTCAGAAAATCACCAGAGATGGAATTTAACTTTTAAACACATCAGTATTTTGCACGAAAGTCCATAAACACATTTATCTGTATGCGCTGAGCCTGGAACAGCCTGAGGATTGAATCTGAATTGTGGGACTCTTGAGTTACCAGAAGCAGAAACTGCCCTTAATCTAGGCAAAGGATTTTGAAGACTCTGAAAAAAATACTGAAAAAGAGAAAAGGAAAAAAAAAATGTTCATGCCTTCCAAAAAAGTAATTATATGACTTTTACTGTTACTCCCAGCTGTAAGCAGGTGTTCTTTGAAGGTGGCCCAAGCAGACGGCAGCTTGTAAGCTGATGTTCCCAGCTTCGACCAGAAGCTGACCAAGACCTTAATGTCTCAAGTTTGGGGTCTTTCACAGCCCGTCAGCCACAGTTTCACCCCAGCTGTCAAGGACGTTCTGCAGGATGAAGAAGAGTCATGTAGCAGTTCCCATCCCCTTCTGTGCAGCTCAGCCAAGCAGGGAGGGTGCTTGCTCTCTTTCTTTCCCACCACCTGTGAGTGGGATGGGCTAAAGCATGGTAGACTACATGGTCTTCTCAGTGGTTTGACCCAAGAGTGGATTAGGAGGACCATGTATCAGCCATGCCTGGAAATACCAGGGAGCTCAGACCAGATGTGGGACGTGTTGTTGACCACGATCACAAGGCCACACGGTGCACCAAAACTGGGGAAGTGCCCCCCTCCCAGGCATAAAGACAACCAGCAAACATGGTTGTTTCCTGGTTTTTTTATTCATTGGGCATGAATAGACCTAGGTAGTGCCTAATGCACCTTCAATACAAGATTTGAAAAGCACTGATGGTATTCCCCTTATTTGATACCATAAAGCATCATCTGTGGTTTGCTTCAGTCCTCCTCCTGCGTCCCAGAGCCTCATGGGATGGAGACAGGCGAATGCTGGGTGAGGAGGTGGATCCGTCGTGGCCAGAAGGAGACTGAGCAGTTTGGATGGTTCCCTGTTTTAACATCTGATACGCAGTCACAATGCAAATGTGCACTGTGGATAGAAACGGCCAGCTGGCAGAGTATGTGTCTGTGCCTCTGATATTGTAAATTTAGGATGTCTACTGTTCCATCCTTATTCATGGACATGATGACGAGTTTTTCAGAGCCCCTGATTGTTTAATATAATCTGTTTACTATGAAACATCTGATAGCTATTATAGAAAATGTCAGATAATTTATGTTCCATTTTTCCACTCTGAGGAAAAAAACACACCACATTTTATATCAAGAAACATTTCAATAGCTTATAGACAAATGGACATAATGCACAAATGTCAGATGCACAGCCCTGAGCAATGGGGACATGAGCTGAATAAAATTCTAGTTGCATTTGCTAATGCCTGATAATTGACATGATAATAGAAGATTACAGATACGGGTATTGTTTGTATTCTAACCCTATTTTCTGTGATTTTCACACTGGAAAGACTATTCCAAAAAATATATCCTTTTGGTATTGAGATTAGTTCTCTAAATAAATTGAGATTTGGGAATGACATTTCAAATTAGCACTAAGGTAATGTTCTGGGGGAGCTGGATAAAATGGATACTGAAAAACCTATTGCGTTTTCAATCCGATTATAGTAATTTACCCAAGATAAGAAGAAAGCATCTCTTTCACTTTTCTGTAACTATTATAGGGTAAATTTTATATTGCAAAATACAAAGATTTGTTTTCCAGTCTTATGATTATGGCAAAAATGTTTACTTGCTTTTGAAGTAAAATAGTAAGCTCTAAGAATGCTTTTATTTTCTAATTAAGAGGCAAAATATATAATAGCAGGATACTTGAATGATGGGATTTTATATAAAAAGACATTACTGTCTATGAGTCTTTCTATTTACAGATAAACGTGAGCATGCCTGATGAATTTCACTGGGAGTTGAGAGACATGTAGTTGTTTCAGTTTAACCCTTCCATTTGTATTTTCGGAGGAACAGAACACTAGAACCAAGCCAAAATATTAGTGCTTTGTGTATTTGTGAGAGAAAATAGTTACTCGAAGGCAGTTCTTTCAGATGAGTCAGTTAAATGTGAATGGAAATGAAAAGCTACAATTTAAAAGCACTTTGTGAATTATACTTTTCGAAAAAGGAAAGAGCCCGTGCCTTTGACAAGACAATTTGTAGGGAGACAGATTTTCCATGGCTTCAGTTATTGTGCTCCAGGAGCAACAAAGAGGCAGCCGGTGTCCTCTTTGTCAGTTCATGGCTTCCAGTCTCTCTGTGTGTGGCAAAACACTATCAGCAGCGCTCACAAATATTTCATAAGCTAAGAAAGATCGGCTGAGGTTCAAGTGAAAGGGATTTCTTCTTTTCAAAACCATTGACAGCATGCACAACCTATATATGTTCAAGGGATTGACTCATTATTAGCAAAAACAATATAATTTTTTAAACTCCTTTATTTGGGAGTCTGACTGCTTTACCCAGACCTGTATGTTTCTGAGAAAATGCTACGTTTGCTACAAGCTTCTTGCTTTATAAACACAGAGTGAAGAATTCTGCCTTGTTTTCACAACATCTTTGTCCGGGAGAGTCAAGAGAAGAGAGAATATCCCCTTAGCTGGTAGTCCCTGAGCTCTTTTGGGAGCCTTACGGGTTGTCACAGTTTTCTTCCACTGTCATCACTGAAACATTCGCTTCAAAACCTGTTTTATTGTTTAACAGTGGATTCAATTCCCTTTGTCTAGATTTAAACACAAGGAATCCCCTATTTTCTCCCTTGCCATACCTCACCTGACTTATTTCACGTAATTAAGCAAAGGAAAAAAGCTGGTTTAGAGAAGTCTTGATATCACAGTTGCAATGAAGGCAACTTAAGTCTTGTCCTTCAAGCGGTGGGGTTTTTATCTTCTTTCATGTTTTATTTATGGTGTTTTGGCTGGCCTACTTCTACTCCCATTGGAAATTCCCCAGAACATGCTTTATAACAACTTTGCTGATGGAAGAACTGGCAAGCTCTCTCTCCATTAAATGTAGCCAACAGAATATTCTCAATCAGAATTTAAGTTTCTCTTGTAACGAGTGATTATAAGAACATCTTGAAAGTTTTTGCCACAACCCCTTAATCACAGGGTTAGGTAGTACCCATGCTGCCTGTACTTCTCCTGTGTGTTTTTAGAGGAAGCAGGACAGCAAACTGAGGCATCATATTCATCATATTCATGCAAATATCAGTTCATGCCAGCTGCCTGGCTTTCACATTTGAATCCTGTCCCACCATCTCACTGTCAGCCTTTTCTTCAGCAGGTCCTCTTCACTCCTTCTCTTTTACCATGGTCTTCCCCCCCAGGCCTCTCTCCTTGCCTTCCCTCCTTCCTGGGAATCACCGGGATACCTTCATCCCTGCCGCTGCTTTGTCTCGCTCTCGAAAGTGCTTTGTCTTTCGGTCTGTAACTTGTATATGGGTTTGAAAAATGACTTATTGTATGTTGAAAAAAGAGCCTTAGCGTGAAGCGTTCCCAAGTGACCTGGCTTCTGTGCAAGCCTACAAACAGCAGTAGCAGGGTGGAATAATTATTGCTGATGACGGTGGCAGCAATAACTATCTGTGTCCGTAGTTAGGGTGTAGGAACGGCTAATAGTTCCTCATCTTCAAAGCTGGAAGAAAACTGAATTAATTACAGAGAACCAGGGTACCGCATGGCTTTATTCCTAGTGATGCTGGTCAAGCAAGGTTAAATACTGATGATGCACAGTAACTTCTAATTATCTAAAATATCTTTGCTCTGCTGAGATTGAACAATACTTCAACACAATAGTTAGATCCTAATGTCTTTGGCAAAAGGCATGAGAAATTTAAACCGCATTTTTAACACCTGGACACCTCAGCGTTAGCTAGATGCTACCTTAGTTGAACATCCATTTGGCAATTACTCTGACAAAGCACTTACTATTAGCACAGGGTCTGACTCCAAGACTAGGATTAGGTTTTAATTCTGAGCCAGGAACTTCTGAAGAACATCATCGTTTCCTCTGAAGAACATAATCATTTCCTTTTAAATCTTTAGAGCTTTAGAGAAACATCTTATTCTTCAGCCAAATATCTCTGCTATTACTAGTCCTGAGCAAATGCTGCCATTTACACTGAATTGTATGCTAGCTTTCCGATTTCGGGAGCATACATTGCAGACGCAGCACCTTGTAACAGAGGGCTAGATTTCACTGGAAGACTATAGCAAGTCTGTAACCAGGATATGACCACATATTCAGCAGGGAGAAAATGCGAAATGAAATTGTATTATTGTACTAGAGAACAGGTTTCAGTGTTAATTAGTTTGGATTTAATACACTTGCAATGGAAGACTGCTCTACATCAGACACAGTGAATACTGAATTATTTAGATGGGGTCAAATTATAAAGCATTGTGATCATTTGTAGTTCTTACTTTTAAATGAGTAGCCTTCTTAAGCTTTTCAAGTAGTGTGCAATCCACTTCAACCTTTTAATAATGATGACCTATGCTTCTTTAAACTCCTGGGCTTTTGAAAAGGGCTTATTCATCCCCTCCCTCCCCCCGAATGTTATCCATGTGGTAAGAGAGCTTCTCAGATGAAATATATTCTTGTTCTTTTCTCGCTTTTTCCTCAGTTTCTGCCTCACAGTCTTTTCTCAGCTGTACTGTGGTAGGCACGGAAATGAGTGCAGATGCTTCCTCAGAGGTGGGATGCTGGTTTTTCTCCTTCAGAAGATGAGGGGGAAGACAGGAGGAAGGGGAAAGGAGAGACACACTTTCTTTTCACCTCTGACTGTGAAGGCTTGCTTTTGTTTCCACATTTGGCCAGGTGAAAGAAAAAATGGAGTTCAAGGCCAAACATCTTAGAGCCTTTCAAACTGTGCTATTGATTTGTACTTCACTTGACTCACATGTAGCAATACATGTGGAGCAGGCAGGGCACTTATCCTGCCTGAGACGGACCGGAGCACTTTTTAGGCTCTTTTTCTCAGACCTGAGCATCCAAGATACTCGCAGTGATATTCACCCATATATTTTCGTAAAGAAAATTCAGTCCAGCACCCATCCCAAACTGTTAAATATGGAAATAATTGTTACTGGGATGTCAAACGTTTTCCTACTGTAAGTGGATACAACTTCCAAATTTTACTTAGCCTTTTAGTCAAGTTTGCTTCTAGGATAGGATCTTCAAACATACTTATCCTTCTGTTTTTAGTTGAAGTCCATGGGAGTAAATGGGCACATGGAGAGCTCTTTAAAATCCCACTGCAACAGATGAATATTAAAGTTCTGTCCCAACACAAAGAATGCAAACAATGTAATTTATTGTTGGGCCCTTAAAACATTCGCTGGCGCTTCCTAATAGAAAGTGTGATAAATGATTTACTGTTCAAGGAATGCAAGTATCTATAGTGGGATCTTTTTAACACCAGGGTTACAGAATACAGTTAAAGATGCAACTTCATTTGCATGACAACAGTTTGATTGTGAACATTACCATTCGGGAGGGAAATATGTTTGGCTTATTTATCTTTTTTCACTTGTTTCTCCTATCTTGGGACTTCCTATCACCACAAGAAAGTGTCTTCTCACTTAATGAAAACAATTTAAAAAAAAGAAACAAAGAAAGGAAACTTAAGAGTGAAAGAAAAATATTAGAGGACACAGCAAGGAATCATGCCAGGTGGAGCATTTCTCCAACAGTTTGCTCCATCAAATAGGCAAGGCATTATTTATTACAGTACTTCTCATTGAATCCCATTGTTTCTATGCTGATTTTACAGTATAGGTCCTGTCTTGTTTTGCTGTTGCTTTGGGATATCCACATAATGCTTCTGCGGGAGCCTGGTCTTTCAGAAAGGCCGCAGCATTGAGCTGTGTACCCAGTCGCTGCAGGTTGTCTGTCTGAGGTGGGGACCTTCTTCCTCTTCTGTGAGAGTCTTTGCCTCAAGGTGACTAGGTAGCCATGTCTCAGGCTTTCATGGGCATCCCTTTTCATTTTTCTGCCCAAGTCCTGACTGGTTCAGCCTTAACGTGTCGTGTGTCCTTTTTTATCCACCCCAAATTATTTTAACAGGCTTCAACATTTGTTTCTGTGCGGCCCAGTGAACTACCAATCTGTTTCTCCCTTTGCTTTCTCCCTGTGCTGTGTCATAGGGTGCTCAGCATCCTATGGTGCAGGTAGTGATACATCTTTTAGTGGCAGCAAAGAAAGTTAACCACTGCAATGCTCACAGAGGGAAGTCCCCTATTGAAAAAGGAGGTGAAAACACAAAGGATGCTTTTTTTTTTTAACCTGATAAACTGTCATGGCATTTTATTTTAATATTTTTCCCAGTATTCTACAGTTATGGTTGAGGAGACAATATTTATTTTATTCCCTTTGTCTTCAGGTGCTTACGACTCTTCAGAAAATTTACCTCTCAGGTAAAAGGTGTTTATAGCAAGGATCTCAAATGGCTTTACTTAGGGTACTTTTTTATACGAAGAAAATCTCATAAAACCACCCTGTCCTATTGTATAATATTCTTTGACCCTTCTGTCTTACAATTTTAAATCATAGTGCAGTTGCAATAGTAACTTAAATTGAAAAATGATGCTGGGAAAGTATCATCATTGCTTATGCAAAGTGTTTTAGTTTCAATAATTTGTAATGTAATACTGATGACGTTTTTTGATGGATCCTTATATATGGAAGCTTTTCTGTGTTATGCCTGAAATACTGAAATTCAGTATAAGCATTTGTAATCTTAAGGACTCTAAATGTCAGACGTATTGTCTGAATTTCAGGAAAACATGATCTGGGCCACATTGGCCACTTAGTGTTACCTTTCAGCTCTGTGTATAATACATGCCTGCTTCTTCTTTGATCCTTCCCATCAGTTTTATTCCGTATAAAATCCTTAGACAGCGTATTTGGCTTAGAATGTAACATATGGCCCACGTGTCACAGATGGCATGGAGATACGTCCCTGACACCGAAGGTGGTGAACGCTGAGGGAACCCAGAAGACTAGAGGAAAGTCCAGCTGAATTCCTTCTTTCCCGTGTTGGAAGGGGAGGCAAACCTTATTTACTATTGCCTGCATCATCATTACGATGCTGGAAGAATACTTTGATCATACTATGTTTATCTGTGTGTAAATAGAAGACGTCACTTTATTTTAAACTTGACTTGCATGTATAAATGCACAGATGTTTCCTCAAATACACCTTCACCTACTTCTAAAGAACATCCCTTCTTGGAATGGACTAAAGTAAAACTTTAAAGTATTGTTATTCTAAAAGCTATTCAGATGCATGCATCAAAAGACTAGTTATTTTACCTTCTCATGCAAAAGTTGAACACTTAACACCAGGAGCAGCGCGTCTCAGTTTTGTTGCGAAGAATAGGAGCAGAGGTTGAGAGAAGCTGTGCAAAGCTCAGGGCACCTGCGAGTCTGACTCAGGTAAGCCGTAGCTGCTGTGAAGCAGGAGGATCCATGGCTGCAGCTTCAGCTCTCTCTCCCTCTTCCTCTTTGAGTCCACCTCCATTTTTTATTGCCTCCCCACAGAAAAGGCACGATGGCGGCTCTGTGCCAGCTTCAGGAGGTCACACTGACATGCCACAGTCAGTATAGCAAGGGAAAACCATGTCTCTCTGCTCTTTGTAATGCCCTATAAATGTAGGGCAGTGTACTAGAAGAAGGCTGCAAGCGTCTGCCCTGTTGCTATAGCGTGTAGTGAAGATCTCACCTGAGCTGGGGAAACCAGTGGAGGTAGAAAACCAGGGATGGTTGTGGGGTGTAGGAAGATAAGGGAGTATAATGCCTGCCTGGCATGGGTGTTTATGAGATGTGTCTGACTGAAATGGTCAATAGCTTAAGCAAAATGCTGCTAGATATGAGCTGCTGGACTGGGGATTTGCACAGTAAAAGAAGCAGTATGGTAGTAGCTTGAATGTTGTGCTCCTCCAGGACCAAATTAACTACCTGAGTTCCTCTTGGGAGGCAGCCAAAATGCTGCCAAAATTATGCCAGGTGGAGACCACAAAGCCACGTGGATTATTTCCCACGAAATTACTCTTTTTCCACTTTAATTTCCATGCTGAGAAAATGCTTTTCTCAGAGTTGTGCTAAGTGGTAGGGACGGACATGGCTAGGAGCTAGGAACACATTTAGCACAACAAGAATAGAAATGGCAGGTTTTGGTTTTCTCTTTATCTCAGGAGGAAGCTAAACAGCCTTTTTAGAGAATGTGAGACTCTTAGTGGACAGAAACACAAATTGTGTAGGATAATTTAGAAGATTATGCCTTTAATTTTAGTTTGCAACACAATACTCTACGACTTTGCAGTAGTTTTGTGAAGAGTTTTTCCTCTTTCTCATTCAAGGATACTGGATAATAATGTTATTATCTACATGGTAATTTTCACCCAAATGTCTGTAATTGCTTTACAGCTGTAAACATCAGGAATCTCATTGTACAGCAGCTGCAGAAAAACATGCGTGAGTTTGTTACATACTTAGGAATATCTTTGAAAACAGAAAAAATCTGTGTTTGGACTCCATTTTTGCTACAGAAAAAACAGATTCAATATTTTTCATCTTCCTTTTGTCATCTCTGAACTTTTTTCCATTCTACTATGTCCTTTTTATGATAATGGACCAGACGGCACACATTATTAAAAAGGAAGGGTACACTCTAGATTATATGGTGGCATAATAATGTTCGCTGGTTTATTCTTTGTTCTCTTCCTAATAATTCATAACATTCAATTTGCTTTTTTTATCACTGGTAAGTACGGACCTGACATTTTTGTAAAACTGTCTGTTTTAACACCAGCATTTTGTTCTTAAATGGTAATAAAAATCTCAGGACCTATCACTAATATATATGTGTGTAGAAAGTTGTATTTTTTTCCATATGGGTTATTTTACATTTATCTGCATTGAATTACATCAGCCATTTTATAACCCAGTCACTCAGTCTTGTCAGGTGTCTGCAACATTTCTGTTAGCCGTCTTTTTTTAGCACCCTGAGTAACCTGATACTACCAGAAAGTCTTTTCATCTTGCTGCTCGTACCCTTTTCTGATCAGTTATGAACAGATTGATGAACACGACTGAACACAGACCCTTCTTGGGCTCCACTGGAGACATCCAGCTGGCCCGAAAAGTGACTATCTGTGCCCTAATGTTTCTTTTGGGTTAGCCAACCCTTTCGCCATGTGATCAGTCCTTTAGTGCATTAGTTTATTTAGAGTTTGGTGAAGGCTTTTATCAAATGCACATTTAGGCATCTGAGGATCTCCCTCGTCCGCCTGCTGCTTTATTCCTTCAAAGGACTCCAGCGGGTTTCTGCGGTACAGATCCCTTTTGCAAAGTCGTGCTGGCTCTTGCATGGCACACTGTATTTATTTTGTGACGGTTTTTCTGCTATAGGTTTGTTCTTTTGACCGCTTTTCTGCTAATTTGCCTGGGAACGCTCTACAGGAACCCTTCACAAATTAGCAAGCTGAAAGTTTACCAGTCTTTGGGTGCCCAGCTTTTGTGTACGAGGAAGGAAGCTGACCCTTTCCCCATCTTCACAGTAAACACCACGGCAAAGAAGCTGTTTAATTCTTATGCTGTCTTTATCTTTTCTAAAGGCTCTTTCTTGCTCTTTGGGCATGGACTTTCAATCATTGCATTCGTGGGCAGTGCCTTCCACATGACTGGGGCCCTTTCATGCTGCCTCAGTTGTAGCTATATCAAATAATGTTTTTAAAAAATCTTGATGCTGTAGTTTGTGGTTTCCCCATTGCTTCTCTCGTATACACTGGTCTGGGTCATGTACAACCTGCAGGAGGGATCCTTGCCCAAAGGATTTTGGATCTAAAATAATCTGAAATGTAGCAACCAGGTATAAAACTAGTATTCATTTCCATTTTCTCTTTCCATGACTTGTAGAAATCCCAGGGGATTTTTGGAGGGTCAAATCACCTGACTTTTCACCCAGGCTACAGGGCCAAAGCACTCAAGTCAGCTTCTGGAGGCATGAACCCCTGGTTATCCAGACTGCCGTTCTGGTTAGAGAGTACTGAGAGACTCTTTGTGTCCTGTGCTCACATTTCCCTCTTAAGCGGTTGTGACATGTCTGGGCCTCTCACTCAAATGCAGAAGCTGCAAAGTGTATATTGGTGTAAATCCTGCTCACATATCAGAAAAATGCAGTGTTTCCTTTTTATCATAGAAGGTATTGATAGCTCTGGAGTAGAAAGCTATTGCAAAAAGATGCTAACATAATATATTAATAAAGTGTTTTAAATATAAATAATGTATTTTAAAAAGTTGTAATACTGAGCAAGCATCATTCAAAGAATGCTCTTGAAATGCCATTAAAAAAATCGGACCACAAGACCTTTAAGATCCTTTAAGAGAAATTTGAAATGTCAGACACAGGAAGCATAAATGCCATAATGATGAGGAAAGGGTGTAAGAAGTACAAAATCTAAGCCTTCTGAAAGTGAAAAAATAGTCCCATGATGACTGAAGCAATGTTTTCATATCTGTGTTTTGTACTATATTGTACAGGTCTCTGCTTTCAGAGGCCATTAAAGAGTTAGATCTCAAATGAAGATACTGGTAAGACGAAAGGAAATGTTACATTTATTTTTAATAACTTATTTAAAGAATTGTTCAAACCATATATAATAGGTGAGAAAAAGGGCTCAAGAGACAGAATTGGAGAATGTCACCATCTTGCTGCTCAGATAAAGTAACCTGTGCTGGACCTTAGCTAGAAAAGTTGTTTTTCATTTTTATATTGCATACAAATCTTATCAATGCTAGCATAATTTTTACCTGCTCATGTAGCAAATGTAAGACACTCTATTCGCAGTCAGTTTTTCCTACTGACCCGTCATTGCTTATAAGTTTAAGGTTACATGAAGTAGACTCGTGTTGCATAATTGCATTTTCATATGATTGCTTTTTTGCATCAGATCTGCTACTGTGGTTATTCTCTACCTTTGCTTACAATGAGAATTGGTCCCCTAGTTGATTTAAAACTGTAGGATAGTTATTATATGAATAGCCTACAACAACCTATAATCCATTTTTATACAGCTTCTCATTTATTTCCTTCAAAATTTTTATATTTACTTTTTATACATTCTAAATGTGGATGGTGCTTTTTGCAATACCCACCTGGATCCAGTTTCTTCTCCAAAGGGTCAGCTGCCAAGGTGTTCCAAACTAAATATAAGTGCCAGGTTGAAAACTGACCCTAAGTTACCAGGAAAATTAGAAAATGAGATGGCAAGTTTAAGAAGAGAAAGACAAGAGGTGGGCAAAGAAAGAATAAAGTTGGGATTGCTCACAGATAAAATGGAATAAAATTTCCCTGCCTACCATGGTAGGTTTTAAATTGCTGATGAGTTCTACATGATGCTTCTCGAAGATCAACTTTTCAGCCCATTTTCTTTATAACTTACATTTTAATACTAGCATTGAACTATGTATTGTTTCAGCCATCTTAATTATGCAACATCATGGTTATCGATGAAAATGTGACTTTGTCAAAGGTGGGGGTTTTTGTATATACAAAATAGGGAAGATGCACGTAGCCTTACAATAGAGCTGGAAACAGCGAAAGGAGGATGTGTGAACTCCCGAGGCGATCACTAAACCTTCCAGCTGCATGATTTTACAGGTGCTTCCCAAGGACTGAAGGATGCTGAGCATCGCAGGATGACTGAGGTTAATATTCTGTGGTGAGAAGGAAGAAATGAATAGGATAAGGAAAGAAAACACATTTCTTTGGATCTCTCCGGGGCTTCACGCTTTCTGAGCTAGTTAGAAGCGGTAAAGTTCAGTCCCGTGTTCCCTCTCCCCTGCCTGCTGACGGAGCGATCCTAGGGCAGCTTCGGTTCATGCGCTCAGCAGAGGAGCCGCTTATTGTTCTCAGTACAAAACCGTAGTTCGGGCATGTACAGTGAGACAACCTTGGAAATCTGCAGTGGGCTTTTACATTAGCGTATCAATAAGTGTCATGCGATGGCATTCGACACAAAGCGTTTGGTTTTCACGTTAATGTGTTGGTTAACGGCTGTTTCAAAAATCTGCATGAACTGGGAGGAAAGGCGTGAAGTTTTAAAGGCACAAAAAAGTGTAAAATTGCATGGCACCAGCAAAAGACATTATAAAAGACTCATGCTGCTCTAAACAGCGAGTGCTTCTAGCCCACTCTTTTCCCCCAAACCTTCTCAAAGCACCCAGCTGTGAGCTCTTTTAATGAAAGTCTAAAGTCTAAATTTAAAATAAAGATGTTAAATTTATGTTTTGAAATCAATTTTAAAAAGATTACATGGCCACTAAGCAATACTGAAAACTCTTATTATGTGGGGCAGCTAAGTGTAGCTACTGAAACCTTCCCAAGAGTCTTTCTTCTTTATTGTTAATGCCTGCCATCCTTTTTCTGACTCTTTCCACTGCTCTTTATTATCTATTCTTTCTTGTATTTGGATCTAATTGAATTACTATTTACCCTGCTTTTGAAATTTGTGTTCATCTGTTTTTAAAGTTCCAGGGACATCTTAAGTATGACAGAATACATATTAATAGTGGTTTTGAAGCCCTGCAGTAGAACAATAGCAGATTTCTGTGTTTGATATCTTATTGTTTCAGACGGCCTCATGTAGACAGACTGTTATTCCACAGTCGCCAAATCACCAGGAGACTAGCCCCAAATCAGTTTTTGTGGGAGACCTGCGCATGGTGACAAAAATTTAGCAGGAGTAGAAAGTTGATAAAGTGACTGCATAATTACCCATCAGTATCAGGTATGATCTGTTTATAAAAGCCGTGTACTAAAAATAACACTTGGCCAACTTTCCTTGGCGTTTCTCTGTAGTAATCCTAAAAGGTCACTGCTATGAAAATGTGACTACTCTGTCCCTAAACAATCTGGTCTGTTTATAACAGTTTTTGTGATTTTTTTTTTAATATTCTAAAGGTTTGCCAGCTACGTCTTCAGATTGCAAAGATCATTCTGGAAAAAAAAATACTCCACAGAGTGGAGATTGCAAACACCTTTGTTCTGTGTGAAAGGGGCCAAGTTAGGGTGCTGACTTGGTGCTTGGGATTTAACCACCTTTAGAGTGTCTCTGGCAACATTTCGGAGTGGAGCAGGGAGCTGTTCATGGGGTCCTGTTGAGCCAGTTTGCTTTAAAGATGTGCATTTAATGGACTCAGAGGCCCCCACCGTTCTTCGTAGAGCATTGTGAAGGCAGAAGCAGAGACTTGGAGAGAAAGAGGTGGCCCATGGCCGGTGCAAATTTCCTGCGGAAAGCCTGTGTCTTGGAACCATCTGCAGGTCTTTTATCTGCTGTGAGAATCTGTGCAAGTTCTTTTTTTTTTTTTTTCTTTTTTAAATCATACTGACAAATGCAACAGACCTTTGAAGTAGCTACTGAGTCAATACATGGCTCTAGATGTATTCAGAAGCTTTATTCTTCCCCCTACTTAGTACAGCAGAAATAGAAGCAAAGTGATCATTTGAATAATGCATGGGGGATTATAATGATATATACAATTAAAATTTAGTATTAGTATGTACACTTAACTAGAATCCTTCTTTTATATAGTCATCACCGCTATTGATTACAGGAGCTGCTGGGGTGTACATTTTAGTGGCAGGACCTGTGTTACTCATCTGTGTTCCAGTACATAGTGTGTTTTCCCATCTATGAATACCTCAGGTCCACTTTTATACTTTTCTATCATTCTTGTAGGCTGTGATGTAGAATTACATAAAAGCAATATAGTCAATATTCATGTAAGCATTAATAAAAAGTTTCCAGTTATGTATTTGTGGAGAATTTAATAACATTCTTGTATGAGAGATAAACACCAAAAATATGATTTCCTATCTGAAGAGAGTCCTCCTTCCATTTTTTTTCCATGCATCTTAAAGAAGCTGTTAAACAGTTTGCCTTAATGTTTAAAGATGCACCATCTGTAACTGTCGATTGAAGAGCTAGTTAGGATGAAGGTGATAAAAATATTATGTTCTTCTTGTCGACCTTTGCCTGTTTCAAGTAACAAGTAAGTAAACCTAAGCAGATTTTATTACAGGGAGTATCCCAAAGTAACTGGAACTTCTTGCAAAGTGCTACCCTGCTTTGTCATAGGCTGAGTAATAGCAGAGCACAATGCAATTTAAGAATGAAATTCTGATTGTCTTCCATATTTAAGACATCCCAGTGCTTATCAGTTGCAAATAAGAAATAGTTGGAAAGAATATGACATCTGTTGCACACCACACCATGCATTTTAGTACCAGGAAAATTACAGGGCTGAGGGAGGAGCCTGGGTATCAAAACTCTTTTTTCCCCACCTATAGCAGATGGTCAGATTTCTAATTTAAAATTTTCTTGGAGTTTTGGCATACTGCCATCTGTCTCCACAGCTGCAACAGTGCAATAACTCTGTCACCTCTCTTAGAAAATGTTTCTTGAGAGTAAATTTAATGCCTAGCGAAGTGTTGAATTTACAGCTGCTGGGAATAGAATATAATATGTAAGAGATGGCCATGAGGCCCTGCTGATTTCCCTCACCTGGTTACAAGTCACGTTGTGTTTATATGAAACTCTTGTGAACAGAGTTGCAGGAAAGATGTTTCCAGTTATGTGTTTCCACAGACCCTTCAGTAATCCTGCGTACAAAGAATCGATCAGCAGCATCAGTGGAGATCTTGCACAAAGAGTTTGACTGAGATTATGAAAAGCATTCATAACATTATCTTTGCAAGGAAAATGTTTTCTGTAAGTTTTTTTCTTTGTCTCAGCTCTGTCAGTGTCTATTAACATTGAAAATACTAGTGCAGATGGGTAGTTGCAATGTTACATACCTTGAGAAGTGTTCAACCCCTCTGTCTGGTAAGGTATTGAATTGGAGATGGTGGCCCACCTCTACAGAGCTGCCTGAATACTTTTCAGAAGTAGCTGTGAATGGCATGTGAAATGCTTTACTGATTTTCTCTGGCGAAGGCAAGTCAGACTCTTCAGACAGAAGATGGATATTAGGCACTATTAACTTGAATATAGATTTGAAATTCTGTTCTGAGATGAAGATCTTCCCATCCCATGACCACATGTGAGTCATCAAGTTTGATCTCTAGTCTCTGTGTTTGCAGCAGCATAGAGGTTATGCATACAAGAAATTTACTTTCTTTCAAAAATTCATGTGTAAGTTTGGCGAGCTCTTCCACTTTTGTAAACTCAGAAATAAGATTTCTGACAAGTTTACAGTTTCCTGATCTTGCAAGGCTTTGAAAACCTTTGTTACCCTTGTCACCTTTAGATGACAGCTGACTTGCTGGCATTTTTGGAAAATGTCAGTTGGATACTCTGGATCCATCAGGTTTCTCCCCATCTTCAGTCAGCCTTCAGCTGCACTCATCGTTGAGGCTCACAGGAGGGGTTTCTCTTATAGTTTATCTGAGGAATGGATCAGCTCCTGGAATACACAGGTGACCGGAAAGAGAGTAGGGGAGATGAGGTGTGTCCATCAGCAAACCGGTGCTGGTTGCACAGGGATGACGACTGCTCTGTCAGAGGAAACTGCACAGGTGAGAGCTGCTCGACAGTGGGAGAAATGGCAGAGCAGAGATCCTTTTCCTCACATCCTTGCAAAGACAGTGTCCTTTCTGAAAAACGGTATCTATGTTTGATTCGAGCCCAACTTATCCTCTTATTTATTTTTTTTTTCCCTCTGTCTCACCCTCCTTAGGGCAAAACATACCCCAAAAATGTGTTCAGGCTCCTCCATCTTCCCATGCATTGCTGCTCAAGAGCCCACCCCGTACAACGTTGTGTTTCTGAATAAAGAAGAGTTTTTCCCAGTGGGGCTATGAGACATGTTTCTGGGTTTGTGTGGTGCTGCCTGCATGAAGCTCTATCACAGCGGCACAGTTTGAATTCTGAGCAGTGATTATCAGCTATTTGAATACAGCAAATGAGTCCTACCAGCTGCATTAATACATCAGCGTAGCTCTTTAGTTAGCATTAGTGACCTTAGCGAGTTAGCTTCATTTTTCTCTCGCTTTTTAAATTGACCGACATGTACTCCCTAAGTCTTTTGTGTTTGCTCCATTTTTGGTGATCATAATGATTTTCGAGGTATAGTATTGAAGACCTTTCTATTAAAGGGAAAATGATGAGACTGAGGAAAGATAACCTTGTAGTAAAACAATTGGACAGGGACAAGTTGTTGTGGCATCCTGCCTTGGCCTTGTGTTGTAGCCTTGGGTAAATCATTTTATCTTTCTATGCTTTTCTTCCTCATCCAGAGAAATGGACACGATAATATCTAATTTTTATCACAGTATGTATGCCTTCTCTGCTTATGCTGTAAGTCATGGACTGGCTCTTATCCATGTCTTTCAGAAGGGGGATCTGATATTCACTGCAGCCTCTAGGTATTGCAATATTTCACCTAACTGTTAATGATAATGACTGGAAGTGATGAGTAATGTTCAAAATTTAAGCTATTTAGAGGCCACATTTTACATTTCTGCTATCAAATCATCTTGCAGACAGCAGCATTTTCCCCTTAGAGAGTGAATAATTAAGTGTAGATTAATACACTATCTGACAACTTTTTGACAGATATTTTCTGCCACTTTTAAGGTAAGGTTTCAAATATGAGGAATACACGGTGTCTTAAAATACTTCTCCACTCTGTAATTCCATGCATTTGTCACCAATAGACGGAAGGCCTAGTCAAGTTAATTATTATTTGCATAAAAATCAGGTCCTGAAAAAATTGCTTGTGTCCTTGATCCTCCAAGCACTTAGAGGCATTCTTAATCTTACACGTGATCAGTTCCATTTAGTTTATTTAGACCACACAGATGCTCAAGGTTAAGTCTTTGTGCAGGCATTTATATGATTGGAGCCTCAGATTATGTATGCTAAATGGCAAAACATCATTTCAAATAGAGTTGTTCCTCATTGAAAACCGTTTTATAACAAATAGATTTTTCTAGAAAAGTCACCAAAAGCCACCTGGTTTTCTTGGTTTTGTAGCTGAGAAATGAAAGGACTTTTCCATCCAGATAGTTTTCTTCTTTTGTCTTTTGAGGTCTAAAGGAAAAATGATGGGATAATGGGAAAATGGAAGGGGAAGAGAGTAGCATCGGAGCCAGTACTGAACACTGAAGATATTATTAAAAAAAAAAAGTGTTTGGAATGTATGTGTATACTTATTTCACATTTTTAAAATATTTCTAATTTTTCCCATGAAACATACCACCATCATTTATAATCTCTGTAATATGCACTGAGTTGTGCTGTATAATCTACGTCGGTACTGTTTTGGTTTATCCCCAAAGGTCCATGAAAATATATCATTTTCCTATAGTATTTTCCATTATCCTTGGAGATTTTTTTATTTAAAAAACCTCATATTTTTAACTCATTGTAAAGCTTTTGACATAAGTCACAAGAAAATGGCTCCCAGGAGGACAACACATCCCTAAGTGTGGTATTTGACAACCTGGGAGGCTGTTCCACAGCTGAGGACACAATTGCCTGTTGAGCTCTGATGGATCAAGACTCAGCTGCTCCTTAAACATCTCTCTGACACTGAAACCGCAAGAAGAATAGGGGAAAGAGAAGGTGGTGAGGTTAACCTAGTGTTTAGAGTTGGCTTTGATTTCCCAGTCCCCCCAAATAATTTTTACATAAAGTAAAACAAACAAACAAGACCCTAAGCAGCTTCCGTAACTGTCCTTAGAGGAAAGTATAAATCCACATACAGAGCCAGAGTTTCTCTTCATGTTAAGACTTCCAGAGAGCTGAAGTCAAGCATATCATAGAATCATACAATGGTTTGGTCTGGAAGTGACCTCAAAGACCATCTAGTTCCAACTCTCCTGCCATGGGCAGAGACGCCCTCCACTAGGCCAGGTTGCTCAAAGCCCCATCCAACCTGGCCTTGAACACTTCCAGGGAGGGGGCAGCCACAGCTTCTCTGGGCAACCTGTTCCAGTGTCTCACCACCTTTGCAGTGAAGAATTTTTTCCTATTATCTAATCTAAACCTACCCTCTTCTGACTTAAACCCATTACCCCTTGTCCTATCACTCCATGCCCCTGTAAACAGTCCCTCTCCAGCTTTCCTGTAGGCCCCTTCAGGTACTGGAAGGCTGCTCTAAGGTCTCCCTGGAGCCTTCTCTTCTGCAGGCTGAACAACCTCAACTCTCTCAGCCTGTCTTAATAGGCGAGGTGCTCCAGCCTTACTGCTGTACTCCAGGTGGGGTCTCACCAGAGTGGAGTAGAGGAGCCGAATCACCTCCCTCGACCTGCTGGTCACGCTTCTTTTGATGCAGTTCAGGATATGGTTGGCTTTCTGGGCTGCAAGCACTCATTGCTGGGTCTCATTGAGTTCTTCATCAATCAAGATCCCCAAGTCCTTCTCCTCAGGGCTGCTCTCAATCCATTATCCACCCAGCCTGTAGTTTTGCTTCGGATTGCCCTGACTCACATGCAGGACCTTGCACTTGGCCTTGTTGAACTTCATGCAGTTTGCAAGGGCCCACCTCTCAAGCCTGTCAAGGTCCATGTGGATGGCATCCCTTCCCTCCAGCATGTCAATCGCACCACACAGCTTGGTGTCGTTGCCAAACTTGCTGAGGGTGCACTCAATCCCACTGTCCATGTCACCGACAAAGATGTTAAACAGTGCCAGCCCCAGTACCGACCCCTGAGGAACACCACTCGTCACTGTTCTCCACTTGGACATTGAGATGTTGACCACAACTCTTTGAGTATGACCATCCAGCCAATTGCTTATCCACTGAGTAGTCCATCCATCAAATCCATATCTCTCCAATTTAGAGACAAGGATGTTGTGTAGAACAGTGTCAAATGCTTTGCACAAGTCCAGGTAGACAACATCAGTCGCTCTTCTCTTATCCACTACGCTGTAACCCTGTCACAGAAGGCCACCAAGTTTGTCAGGCACAATTTTCCCTTAGTGAAGCCATGCTGGCTGTCACCAATCACCTCCTTATTTTTCATGTACCTGAGCACAGTCTCCAGGAGGATCTACTCCGTGATCCTGCCCGGCAGAGAGGTGAGACTGACCAGCCTGTAGTTCCCTGGGTCTTCCTTTTCTGATATGACCTTAAGAGCAAAGAAAATGTATGGGTTTTTTGGTATACAGACACACCTGTAATGTGCTGAAGCTTCTACTGACTTCAGCTCTTGTTTCAACAACAACAAACTCATGATCAGGCCCTTTTACTGCTTCCATTACCATTGCTCACAGAGGCAAAGCCTCCTGTTTCTGACAGCAGCACAGAGCTCGGTACTGACAGCAGTGATCGGGGAGGGGAGATGACTGAAACGGTTATAGAAAGGTGACATCTTTGCATCAAAGCACTGTTCACACCAGAGACTGTTTCTCTTCCACTGCAGAGGAAACTGAAGTGAGTAGCAGACACCAGAAGGAGCTGGGCTTTTAGCTGCATGGCTAGGTAGATCCATTAGCCATCCATCCCCCACCTGTAAACAAATACTGTAATTCTGGAAGCTCAACAAGGCATGATGCCTCTCTTCCAGCTCTTAATGTGGCAAACTGGTCCCTAGGCTAAAGCAACATCAGGAATGGGATCAGAATTCGGTCATTTAGCATTTTGCAGTTTAGAATCAACTTGTGTTACGTGTGTCACCCACAGATCAAAGAAGAAAATTCCTGTTATGTTTATGGAAGCTAATTAGTTGCTTTGGTGTTGTTTTTTACCACCATTTTACTTTGCTTTGGCCTTCAGGTTCTTCAGGAGTATAAATGAGAGCTCTGTTGTTTTGGAGTGTTTGAACAGCTTGTCATTCCTCTATAGGCTTAGGGGAAATAACTGTCAGGTTTACATTATGAACAGGAGTAAAGAGTTCGCCTTGATTTGTAATTGGCATAGAAAGATTTCTTCAAGACGAAGATTCAGTAGCCAAAGCTATAGCTTCCATACTGCTTCATAAGCAGTATGTTTGCCTGCTCGGTTCTTACGCAGGCAATGATGCTAGAAAGCAGGTGAAACTCCTCAGTTTGGGGGCCGGGGAGAGGAGAGGTATAACATACCCTTAGCAAGTTACTTGGAAATGTTTTGGATATTTGACCATCAATTCTGCAGATTAAGAGACAGAGCAAATAAGCATTAAGGGAACAAGAACAAATAACATTTTGCCACTGACTGCAATTGCACATGCTGCACAACTGTCAGGAATTAACAGTATGATTTATGCAAATGAAGAATTTGATAGGAGTCCCACTAGTTGAAAAGGGCTGGTGAAGTGTAAAAGCACGATTTTTGAAATTACCCTACCAGAATGCATCCATTTGTATAGGCATTAGCATTCAGCAGCACAAGTTATCCAGTATCCTAAAACACCATGTGTTCAGAAAGTGTTTACGTGATCCAAGTCTAAATGTCCAAGTCTTAAAATGCAAGGACTGTAACAGTGGCGAGATAGGAAAACAGTCAAGGACCACCACTTATTTGCATGTGTTTGTGATTTTGTCACATGAGCCTTGTCCCGATGGTACAAGGGACAACTCTGCCACTTAGCGTGACTTTGAGCCCCTCTTCTTCAAGCAGCCACTGATTTTTCATGAACTTGTAGGAAGCTCATTGTCCCAGGCCTCTACCGCTGTCAGATTTGGCTGGAATTGCCCAGTGAGTACAAAAGGTGTTGGAAGAAAGCAACAGAGACACGTTTGGAGAGTCTCAGCTCTTGCACAGCCTTGATTTCCTTAGAAACTAAAGATTGATAATACGTGTTGTAATCAATCTTGCTGTAAATATACTATATGTGCATGTTTCTTTTCCAATATTTTAATTTTATGTAAAAATATGACATACTGACTTCTTGATATCAGCCTTGCATAATCACATTCAATAATTTTTTGTAGTAAGACAGATTCTGCTCTGTAAGCAAGTTTTGAAGGCAGTGTCCCAGGCAGCTGCTTGCAGAAAAGCACACCAGACCTTGTGTCCGGAAGGCCAGATTGCTGTACCGCCTAACCTTGATGCAAAAATGTTTATGAGAGAGAAAATAATTTCAAGTTCTCACTGCACCTTTCCCTGTCTCCAATCAATTGCACAGCTAGTCAATTTGTACCATTTGCTGAAATATTCACCTACAGATTATACATAATTTCTGAAATATTGTCAAAGCTTTTAATATAACAGAAAAGTGCCTCAACTTTCTCTACAAATACTTTTTTTTTTTTTT